>JAUCRC010000065.1:0-104404 GCA_032399595.1 Tetragonula carbonaria
TAATGCATTAAGAATTATTGAATTTAATTAAAATTACGTTTACATTTGAGATTTTATGTCGTTAACGTCTATGACAATTCACATGATACATGTTAAGTCATTTTTTAATTTTTTATTTTTTGTTTTTGTTTTATCTTGTTTAAATTGTCTCCTGCTAAAGTTTTATGTAATTAGGCTGTTGAAAAGCTTTGAAACATTATATTGCATCAATGAATCCATAAAAAATTAATTAAAATTCAATTGCATATAGTGATACGTTTTACAATATGAATGATTCTTTTCATTAATCTTAATTTTATATATTAAATTCTCTTTGATTCTCCATGCATGTAACATGTTTTAAATATTTCGAAGTTTTTTTACAAGATAGTATTTATTGCATTATTGATTTGTAGATCATTTATTTATGAAATATTTATATGTATCGTTTCTTTCTTTCAATATGCTTTCTTTTTCATCTAACAGCAAGAGATAATGAATTCAAAAGGGTTTCTAATATGCAATAAATATTTAAAAATTTGAACAATTTAAATCTTCTTGGCAATGTTTGCCTAAATGGTGACCTTATTTTTAATTTTTATTCATTTCATAATTATAAAGTCATTTATTCTCTAATAATCTATATTAAAGGGACTTGTAAAATTTACATTATGACATTTTTAGATGTTTCTGAAATTAATCATTCATCATTCTAAACAGCACTAATAAGACCTCTATTCCCCATACTCCTATATGTGACAGAAAAAAAAGTTTAAATATTTGTGGGAGACCCTCATTGATCTTGTAAATATTCAAATTAATGATATTATACATAGATTATAGTCTTCATAAATTGATTTAAATTTTATTAAAAATTTGAATTTGTCTTAAAACATTAACATCATAAAATAAGAAAGATATGAACAATATTGCTTGATTGAACATTCCCAAATTAGCAATATTGGAATTAATACTGTTTTACAATATTTTTCAGACGACAACAAATTTATAACTGTTATATTTTTTTCTCATTCTCAAATCAAATAACTATGACTAAATGTTAATATTATATTGATAAATATGCAAAAAATGGTATATATCTTCGTTTCATTATTAATTTTAGTGATAATTAGTAGAATTAAGGAAACAATCCTGTAAAGAGACAATTTATATATTGCATACTGAATGCTTATACATATGGATAGTTACATTGAAATATATCGTACCGATAGCCTCGAAAGGCTTGATATATTACATATTTTGTACAAGAAGCCTCATCTGTCGACATCTTGATATTCATTGCCATTTTTGAAGCGAAAAATTATCTGAAATGAAGTTGTCTGAATGACTTCGAAAGGGGTATATTCTCATGTTGTTTTTTCATGAGTGGACGCGTAAATATTCAATGAAGGTCAATTTTGTTCCTTTTTAACGGAGTTGTATATTTCTCAAGATCAATTGGTGCTGTTCGGTGTCCTATGTGAAGACCTGATAACACATATATGTGTGTAGAAAAGAGATATTTCAAATTTAATTTGGTATAAAATAATAAGAGGCAGGGAAATATGCATAGCAGTATCTAAATGCTTATGTTATTTTTTTGTTCGTTTTTGAACGTATGTTGAAAATTTTATAATGACTTACAAATAAAATATATCTGTTCTTCTTTTTTTTAAGTAGACGCATTTTTAAGTTATTTAAGGCATATGTTGTTCTGCAACTCTCTTACAAATTATACCTTTTATAAAAATAATCATTGACAAAATTCATATTTTTTGTTTGATTGTTATGTTTATAAATCATTGGTTTCTCGTTATTTCTTTTCTTGTTCTTATATTGTACCTGTTCCTTTCTTGCAATTCTTGCGACTTTTTTACTTGTCGTATTACCTGCGTACAAGAATTGTAAGATCAGTTCATAAATTTTGATTCGTTCCAAAAGTGATTGATGTGAGATTGCAGAAAAAGTTTAAAAAAACCTATTCGCGATTTGTATCCGTTATCCTTAGATATCCAATATGTGTTTGGGGAGTTTAATTTCAGTTTAGAGTGGTATTTCATCTGCACTATATCTGCCAAGCTCTCTGATGAGCGGGTTATTATTGTTACGATTTTATGTGCGTCTAAGTGAATCCTTTATGAAATCACTAATTGGGTATGGCCATCTTGTGTAGTTCTGCTATAGGTGTGTAAAACGGTACGGATTTACGGTTTAGTATTTTTCTTAGACGTTTGTTCTGAATTTTTTGAGCTCGGTTGATGTGTGTTTTCGCGGCTGTTGTCATCCACACCTGGTAGACATATGTGACGATTGGTCTAATACAAGCTTTATTAACAAGTTAGTTTGAGTTTCCTTTTTAGTTTGCTGTTATTTGTTATTAGTGGGTATAGCCTTCTCAGTGATGAGAATACCATTTTCCGTTATTGCCCGAGACCATGTGATTTTATTGTCTTGTTAATCCTATATTTGGCGTCTTGTGTCCATCTATAAAGATTTGTGCAGTAGGTTTAACGAGTTTTCTAGTAAATCTTATAGCTTGTACTTTCTCAGGATTGATTTTGAGTTTCCAAGTCAGAAATTATTTGTGTATGTTGTTTAGGCTGTCTGTGCATATAGGTGGGTCACTTGGTAATTTCTGGGCTCTGCGTGACTTTTTATTATGACTCCGTTTTTATTCTTGATCAGAGTGTTCTAAAATTGATGTTTAGTATTGAAGTCGCTTCCAACGAGAAAGAATTTTGCATCATCTATGTCATCTAGGTCCTCAAATATTAGTCTGTTGCATGGAGCATAGGCTTCTTCTTTAGATGATGTCCTTTAGATTAGATGATGTCTATGTTCTTACTGTAATTACTTTGTTGTTAGGGTTACGTTTGGGGGTGATGGTTGTGTTGTTTTCAATGAATATGTTCTTGTGTACTGCTACCAGGACCACTCCTCCGGCTGTCTTTCCAATCGGAAATTATCTCTCCTTCCTGACTAATTTGTAGTTGGGTAGGATAATAGCCTTGTCTCAGTTATTATCGCTACGGCAATTCTGTTTACTTCTAGGAAATTATATAGTTCTTGCCTTTTGTTTTTTATGGGAGTAGCATTCCATATTTTTAATACCCAGCTTCTTGAACTATTAGAATCATTGCATTGACTCTGTCGAAGTCATTTGTGCATTTGACGTAGCCTTTCTGCATTAGGGATAATATTTTTTTAGTGCAAGGCCAAACGAACGAGGCACCTCGTCCAGGCGTTATGCTCCAATATCAACGATCAACTTCACACTTGCACCATAACAAATATTAACGAGAAAGGAGAGCTCAAAATTTCCGGGTAGACTTCTGCAAGTTGTTGATTAAAAATTTTAAAAACTTTAATTGTCGACACGTGTGATCGAGTCGACGATAACACTATTATTTTTATATTCCATTCAATGATCGATCCGTATTTTACGATGGTACACATCGGGATGTTTCACTCATAATTCCGCAAGCGAATATATATATTTTCAATTTTGTGCATTTTCGTACGTTCTTCCACTGTCGTCGAATAAATGTGAATTATTACATGTGAACATTTGTTTCTCGTTAACATATATAATAAATATAAAAATTCTTAATTGAAAAAATTAATTGAAAAAAGTCTTGATGCAATTCAAAATAACAAAAATATTGCACAGCACTATTCCATCGACATAGAAAAAATTTGATAACAAAAGTTTGCTATGATGATGCGTCAAAAGTGACAAAATATTTCTATATATTTATTAAAATTCAAGGTTCATTATCAAAATTAAGAACTCATGTAGAGATTATCAATGCTAGACATTAATGTCAACAATGCTTTATGTATAACTATGACAGAAACTACAATATTAACTTTTGCAGACGATACGGCAATACTAACAACACATGAGAATTCACAACTACAAATTTCATGATTAATTGAACATAAAATGAAAGTTGACCAAGAGAAATGTTATATAAAGGAGTATCACCAAAAATTACATGAGGAAATAATACAGGAAGCAATAATAGAGAATGGATTCAAGATTTATTTGACAACACTAGATTTGCAAAAAGAATTGTATAAATGAAGTTAAAAGAAGAAGATATAGATTGAATCACAAGTCGGCGGTCAACCTTAAATACAGAAAATCAATTATTAATACATAGAATCATAATAAATCTATATGGACTTATGGAATTCAATTATGCCAAAAGCTACAAGTATGGACCAATAATTCTGCATAAAATGTGAATGCACCTTGTTATGTCAAAAATGAAAAAATATTGAAAGACTCACAAATCGTACACGGGTGACACAAAGTTTGAACTGTAAAAGATTCAAACCAATTTGCTAAATCTCTTTAGAGCAAAACACGTAACAAAAGACTAAGCAAATATAAGATCCTGTTGTGCAACGTCAGATATAAGTATGAAGTATATTTGTAAAGATGCTGCTCCGGTGGAAATAGCGAATACACGTTGCCTGTGATTAAAAATTATATCAATTGGACAAAATTACACAGTTTACTTTAGTTGGTGTTATAAAAAAGAAGAGAAAAGGGAATTTTCCAAATTTATTCCAATTGGTGACATGATTAGTGAAATGAGGACTTCTTTCATAGAATATTATATATTTATTTGCCCATACAAAATGTAATAAATGCCCTTAAGAAATAGTAGAGAATAATCAGAACTAAGATCTGTTTTTGTGAATATGTAATATTTTCTATAGCTATTCCGTTAGAAATGCCAAAATCTATAATTTTAGCTAATTCGTTTGATCATATGACCAGTATGTTGGCTGATTAGTTACAAGAGGTTCATTGAGAAAAATCTCATCATGTGACAGGATTTCTATGTATGCAACGATAGATTATTCTCTTTTTGCAGTATTATTTCTGACTTTGTAACAGTTTTGTACTTTTCACCTATAGGGGATGTATCATAAGATAGTTAAAAGAACTCAACATATGAATTTTCTAGCAACAATAAGATTTTCTTCTAGTAAATAGGCACAGTACTAATTGAAAAAATGTCTATAAAAATAGGATAGATCAGAATCCAAAATTTCATCGTGCATTCTAATATTAATTTGGTCAGTAATATCCATAAACGTCAGAATAGGATCAGTGATCGACTTTCTAATTCTATAAAAATCTGTATGAATAAATGAGT
This sequence comes from Tetragonula carbonaria, assembly GCA_032399595.1. NCBI lineage: Eukaryota > Metazoa > Arthropoda > Insecta > Hymenoptera > Apidae > Tetragonula > Tetragonula carbonaria. Next base: position 5,154 of record JAUCRC010000065.1, read on the forward strand.
TAAAATTGTAAATGAGAAATAAAAGGACAATGCAACCGAAATCAGAAAACCAATTAGTTTCATCAAATGGCTGACACTGCCTTTAAAGCACCATCGATTAAATAGTGACCGGCATTAAAGTTGATGGGGTACAAGGATATGGGTGTAAGTGATCGAGAATTAAAACATGTTTCGATCTAGGTGACTGAAATATACTATTCCTCAAACGTGAGTCACTGGTCTCCAATAACTCGCTTCAGGTGATATTTCAACGCCTTTACACCGCTTTTCCATAACATTCTAAGGTATAGTGTATGGAGGAAGGGGGATTGAGCCGCCATTCTATGTGGTCATTAACCCGCAACCTTTTCCTTGTGACTCGGGAAGCGCAACAACTTTCTTAGCTTATATACCTTGTTGGGAGACGGAATTCGAACAATGTACCGATTCCTGTCATCGCGTCCGATGGCCTATTTACATAAATTTTCACACTCAATTCTATAATCGTCTGTATCATTGTGAAGAGCAGAAAGGGCTTGAAAGTGCACGCTACCGATTCAAAACATTCTTCTTCATTAATCCCATTAGCTATATTTAACGGTGGCTTGAAGTCACGAGATTTCAATTCTATTTTATGATCCAATGGTTACTTTTCAGCTTACTGCAAATCAGAAGAAGAGGTTCGTATTTATAAATATTCACGAAATGTATCTGAATTTGTAATTTCCCTTGAATTTTTCAAATCAGTTGCAGCCTCTTGTTGCGTAGAATGCGGTAAAGTCGACGTAGAAATATCGGTCGTTATTGCACTCATAAAGAATTTTTCGTAAAAAATTGTTTCCGCAATTACTTCCTCTGCGATAATTAATTGCTATTTATCTAAGCTTCTCGAAAGCGATTTTTTTTTCCTATAACATTGAATTGATAATTCTGCCATTATAATTTTCAAATGATTGCATTGCTACACTTGTAACATCAGTATTTTTTGTTTTTATTGCTTGCGCGTTACTATCTGTTGTCTCTAAGTCTGATTGTGTGACTTCTTGTATTTTCTTGAACTTCGGAAATACCTTGCATTTGTGTAATACCTTGTATCTGTGTGATATTTTGTTTTCTAAAACAAAAAATTTAATACATATTAAGAAAAAATATCCAGTTCATTTTTTTTATATTTCGGGTATTGAATAATTTCTTTAGTTTCCCAGAAGCGAAGAAGATTGGAGAGTAATTGCTGTGGAGAAACAGATGGCAAACGTTAGTATCATGAAACCTGCACATAGTGGATCTTACTATTACAACTACAAATTTAATGCTGTTGTCAATGCTAACTGTGAATTTATATTTGTTCATACTGGCATTATCGGACATATCTCAGATGGAGGTATTTTACAAAAAACAAAATTTCATGAAAAGTTAACGAAATGTTCTTAAAATTTGTCATAAATAACCAGAAATTCCAGATGACACTCAATATTCTCTTCCTTTTGTTTTCGTTCTGCGTTTCCACTTCTTGAATATTTGCTGAAACCGTACTCTCAAAGAGGTTCGTCTTATACACGAACAACGAATATTTAATTATCGTCTAAGTCATACACAATGAACATTTGGCATATGGCTTCTCGATTTCGATGATTACAAACAGATATGGCTATTAATGTTCAAAATGTTGATAAAGTAGCTTTAGCAACGTGCTACATAATTATTTGAGACGTATGTAAGAAATATACAAATTTCTACGGTTTATACATTCCCGATGTTGATATAAAGACCGTGTAGCTCGCTTGATTCGCTTAGTACTTTGAATTCTAATTCAACCTGTCTGCACTTCCAACTGCTCTTTGTAGTCCACAGAGAGTGTCCTTATTCATTTTAGGAATCTCGCAGGCCCTAGAAGTTGGACGATCCAGTTTACATATTTTATGATCGACCTTCAATAGTGCTGTCAACTTTCTTTATACTTGCATCTTATTCATTGAATTATTACAGCGACATAGAAGATGTAGAAAGAAGAACAATTATACCTGGGGTAGGTATGTTGCAAGAGAAATTGTAGAAATCTGGGTACTGTAGCACCGGTTGCTAACAAAACAATTGAAGTGATTCTAACGCACGCTGCTGGTTTGGGCCTCAATGGAATTCGGTGTCCTCTTTAATAACCTTTTGACTGCGGAGCGTTCAGAAATGAAACGGATAAATCGTGTAGCTCTGCAACTGCCGTGACAATGGACGATCGGTGTAGCATACATTCATCGATGCATAAATGCTGGTAGGGGTAAAATGCCTGTGAAAAGGAATTTCGCAGTGTACCGATGATACTCCGTATTTATATTAGCACTTTATTCGTTATTCATTATTATCATCAAAGTGCAGCATTTGTAAGAATGATATATATCTGCCTTTTTTCATTAATTTTTCCATCTACTTGGAAAACTTTCTGTTCGTATCAATAGATAGCTTGATCAATATTCATCTATTGACAATTAACATCGATATAGCAAAGAAATCAATACATTACGCTTACTATCGTACTTTTCCATGAAATTAATCGTGATCGTTTACTATGTGAATTTATTGTAGTATAATAATTATTAATTTCTTTCACAATATGATTAAGCATATTTTCGGAGACGAAAAGTTGAAGTTCTCTAATATTGACGATTTATCATCGATGTTTGCGTTGATTCTTAAAAACATTAGAAATCAAATTTTGTTCGCTCCAAAAAGATTGCCATGGATTAATTACTAGTAATTATTTCTCATTTTCTAAGTCAGATTCAGAGCTACTAGTCAGTTGGCTTCTTTTGCGATATGTATTTCTAGTGTTACTTTCATATACAATTTCTCCAAAACTTTGAAAATCTGATAGAGATACAGCGTATCATCGCAGGTCGTATCCATGTATTTGTCCATGATGGCGGTACAATTTATGGGAATTATTAGATTTTTGTGGAAAAAAATTCTGAGCAAGAAACGTATGATTCCAACACGCAATATGTCATAATTTATGTTTAACAATTTCGTTTAATAATTAATAATTATCTTATGTACAATGATTTAATAATTCTCTCTATGTTTAATTTAATTTAAAGAATAAGACAACAAATAAAAGACATAAGAAATGAGACGTAGAAGAAAAGAATAAAACATAAAGTTATAAAAACTTTATTCTCTTATGTTTAATATAAAATAAACTGTTACGTTTAATACAGAATAACTAAATATACTAAACATATTTACTTTAATTTTATTACTTTTTATTTGCAGCATTACTTTTCATTCGTTTTATAAATTTTAATTATAACCATAATTTTTGTATATTCAATACTATTCGATTTTGCTCATAATTCAAAAATTAAAAGTATTATCTACATGTGATTGTTCAAAATTAAATTAATTCAAAACTATAGTAGACAGACTATGAAACAAACAATTCGTCGAATTTGTTTAATAAATTTTTTTATAAAATTAATGAAACATGATATATATCATATTGAATATCATTGAATATTTGTTATATATACTTGTGACAAATTTCATTGTAATACCTTTTATGAGGCAAGAGTTATTTAAAAATGTCGGGAAAATTCTCGATCCGGCCCAATGTGTTTTACGAAAGTCGTACACTCGAGGAAGCGGACTTCTTTGTCCAATGCTAGGATTCTATTTTTGCATCAGTGATTTCTTGTGCCGAAACTTTAAATGCCGAATTACATACATCGCAACTTGCATCATACCTAAGAGTCGCAGCATGTTTTAACGTCTGTGGGGGCCTTAAGAGTGCTCGGCACTTTCACTGTTTCCCATCCTTATCTCGTAAGTAAACAACCGTGACTGAGAGTCCCCGACCCTTTAATGCAATAGCGAGTGATGTTTTTTGTTGCATAGAGGACAATTTTTCCGCGAACGTGTGACAACGCCATGTCCTACGCCTACACAATTGTAGCATTGATTGTACACTCGAATGGTGTCTCGTCTTCCGTCTAATGTGATCCTCTCAAGCACCGTGTTGAGTGCAGTCTATGGCTCTTTGTACAAACTCGTACCCACGGTCGCCGCTTGACCGTTTCGAAGATTGCATGCCTTTTAACAACTCACATTCATTCTAAAAGTATTTCATGTCATATCTAGTATTGCTCGATTCGTCAACAAATGAAAATATAAGAAACATAATATTTTCAAAAATACGTAGCACAGTTTTCTTTCATCTTAGTTCACCTATTATTATCCACAGTAGTATCGCATTTACAATGAATGAAGTAATAGTAATAGTTAACAAGATGATGGATGGATCACGTGATTGCTAGTTATTCAGTAGTAACTGAATTTTCAACAGTGAATATTCTCCTCCGTGGTTATCTTTAAATCACTATTTAATATGTCTTGCTCACACATAACTGAACTGTTCTTGTTATTCTCCAACGCATCTATCAGGATCCTCCGTGAAGCGCCACAATAATTAGTCCACAGATTATTGAATGACACAATCGATCTTTGGCAACTTTGTTACTTCGTTGACACACGGTCAATTGATTAATATACAATACAATTGAATTGAATATTGCGCAATTCATTCTTACTCGACAATCGATGCGCCTTTTTTCATTATTGACCATAAAGTTTCGTGCATGAGGAAAAAGTGGAAATTCCTGATAGAAAGTTTATGGGGTAAGAAAAGTAATACACAGCTACAAACTAAATATTGAGTTTGGTTTTAAGTAAAGTTCGATGGCACGAAGAAGTGTGATCTGTGATCGAATACTTGTCACAGTGTTTTTAGCTGTTTTACAATATTTTGGTCAGGTCTTGGCTAGTATGCTTGACCGAGAAGATAGGAACGAAACATCTTCTCTGCAGGAGCGTTTTCCATCATAAAATATATCGATCAGTGTTTGACATTGCATTGGCTGCTGAGTCTTGTACGTCGATTTGCCTTGTTACAGATAAATCGTTCATAACTGACGATTGATTCATAGAAACAGCACTATTTGTGTATAAATCTGTATAAACGTACATATTATAATATAAAGTTTTCACAATATAAAATACTATTATAAGTTCATTTGATATATTTTGCTCATTATTTCGAGAAATGCATCTATCAACCAATATGTCTATCAAAGGTATGAAGTAAAAAGATTCAATGCTCACAACGATACTTTCGTGCCTCGGCGTCTCGTTGCCGAATCTCGTGGCTAGCCTTATAAGGGTTGGATATTCCGAAAGTAATCGATGAAACAAGATAGTAGTCGTCCTCAGTGCGGATGGATGCGATAACTCCGTTTGCGGCTTGGCTCTTTGTTTAGAACCTCGACGTCTGCTACTACGAAGTTCCATACAAAATCCCGACGAAACTGTAGTTTCAAATTCATAGTGATTGTACTATACATTGCGATGCAAGTCCCGTTCGCAACGTATTCACATATGAGTACTTGTCCTTTTACGCGCGAACGGGGAAACGCGCATAGGTCTGCTCCGATTTCCAGGTATTTGTGTTGATCACACGATCTGTGAATATAAATATGAGGTCAGTTCGGAAACCGTCGAGTTTGAACTCGGTTAATTACAATGGTCCTATGCGTTTCCCGCCGATCAGTAATATGGTGGTTTACACGCATTCTTTGAAACGAGCGTGATAGAATCACAGGTCCTCTCTTCTTCTGGACTTGAATCTTTCGAATCTCTTCATGAAACACTCTATCTAAGACACTCTAGAGCAGTAACTGCTCTACAGCTTTCTTACTCGTGGCTCGCGACGTTCGAATCCGACGTCATAGCAAATGACATCGGTCTTGTTTGTAGGTCTCTAAAATTCTGTCAGCCAGTTCTGCCTGCTCTTCCAGCGAACCTTTTACAGTATTGGCTTTGTTGACGGTATCATCCTCTGCAGGAATAGTTACTTTATTCCTGGTGGAATGATTTCGCCCTCTCGCCCAATAATTTCAGAAATTTTTGCAGGAATTTGGTCGGTTTCTTAGCTCTGCCTGGCTGAGCAACTCTTGTACACTTGTTTTATCAGAGTCCATAGTTCTATTTATTATTGCCACTTTCAGGCGGTTATAGGGATATATTTCTTGTGGATTTCGTATTATGCCGATTACTTCACTTGCGATTTCTGTGTCGATCGTTGCAACTACGTAATAGAAACTTGTTCCTTGTCGAGTTATTCCCCTAGTTCTAAACTAGGATTCTATCTGCATAATACTGAGCTAGGCTCTCTGTTATCTGTATTTTCTCTTCTGCACATGTTGCACTCGTGGTCACCAGTTTGAGGATATTCGAGTATTAGTTTCATGGTTAGGTGTTGTACTTTTCTGGTTGATTGACTGTTTCACTGGCCGCTGTGTACTTTTGTTGTGTCCTGTTTTACTGACATGTTTCTCTAGACTGCCGCCGCATTTTTTTATCTTCCGTTGAAATTTTATTTTACTGGAGTCCCTGGGGTAGAGTCCCATTGTTATGTGTTATAGGTATGTTGGTGGTGAATGCAGGAAAAAATGTTTAAAGAATCTGCTGTGTTTGGTTGTGATCTTGATTATGTGTGAAGTTGAGTGATTATTTATTGGTTATTGTGTGTTTTGGAAGTCTGGCATTGGTTTCTAGTGGTATGTTGGTGATGTATTTTCCAATGTTGTTGATGAGTGGCTTATGGTGCTTTGGATGTGCTGTTGTGAGTTTTGAATGAATTCCTGAGTGGTTGGTATGTTTGCGGTGGCGTGTAATTTCTTAATTGGAGTATCGTAAAGTTTGTTGCGAGGATGAGTTTATTTCGCATCCGCTGTATTTTGTTAATATGCGTTTTTGCAACAACTGCCCTAATTTGGTGCCCATAGGTGATAACGGGCTTGATACAAGTTTCATAAACATTTAATATAAAGTCTGCCGAGTGCGGGGTATGTTAAACTCTTTTATCTATTTTATCAGCCAACTAATTTCGAGGTAAATTAAATAACATGAAGAGTCGAGGATGACTCCCGTTTATCTATCAATGGAGGATTAGGGGATATTTTAACCTGCAATTTTGACTGGTATTAAAGAATTGTTTTTCTTTGCTGAGAAATTGATGCCTTTGTGAGGTTTACTGTAAAATTCTAGTTTATGAAGTACTTTTGTATTTAGATGACTCTGTATATATTTAATAGCTTTCTCAGTGTTCCAAGTGGAAGCGTATATTGCAATGCATGTCATGTGCATTGATGGCAAAATGTATTTTGGGCTTTGGGAAAATCATTCATGTATGAAATAAAGAGAGAGTCAAGTACGGATCTTTATGGAATCGGCTGTGACGTATTTTATAGTTGAATTAGTGCCGTTGATGGAAACACAGAAGTTTCTACTGTGGAGGTAGCTGGTTATTATATTGATAAGGAAATGTTCATTGCATATAATAGGACGCTATGCTGAAATGAATCGAATGCTCTTTGAAAGTCTAACAATATAGATTGTGTTATTCTTTTATTATTTCGTTCTAATATAATGTGTTCTGTGATTGCGCGCTGTAACTGGGTATGCATGAAGCGTTTTGTGGGATTTGTTTATGTGGGTAATGAAGTATTGGTAAATGACTCTTTCGAGTATTTTAGAATATCTAGGAGACTAATCGGTCAATAGCTATACATTGGAAAGGAAAATATCGATATCAGTGCAGTTACGTTTTCTGTGTGTACAAGTTGAACTATGTATAATTTGGTAATCTCTGAGTTCAGAGTGAGTTTTGATTAGTGATTCGTTAGCGTTTATGTTTAAATTGTTCCAGGTGTTTGGCTTTGAAGTTTTCACCGATAATAAAATGTTTTTCACATTTATATGAGGGGGGAATTATTATCGAAATCGGTTTGGTTTTCGAGGGTAAGGATAGTATGCGGACACCGATGATGACTGTTGGTGTGGTTTGCAATTTTATTGAAATGTATTCTACGTTAGGGGAGTTTCAGGGATGTCTTCGGCAGAAATATTTTTGTGTACAGCTAAGAGTGCCCTTCTTAGTTTGTTGGATTTGCAGCGACCGGAGAAACAATCTTTTCTGCAAATGTTATACGAGTTGTAAAAATGTCTGTGGATGATAACCAGGTTTCAGTAACGATAACAATATCTACGTCAATCAGTGAGGAATTTGTGAAGTTCCCTAGTTGCGTTCCCTGAAGTGAAATTAATAAATTTCTACGAGTGGCCATTTTCTAGTTCTTTTACTATCAGGAGTGTAGCTTTGACTCTATCCAGATTACTTGTGCATTTAATGTAATGTTTTTGGTTAGAATAAAGTTTTTTCTATGTTTTCGAGGAAATTAAGATTGAATATTTGTCAAGTACACGTCCATCCAGACAGAGGAATATTCAATTATTTATCGCAAAATGTACTTTACTTTTAATATTCGCAGAAGACTACAACGAATAAGTCTACAACTGTCTCTGTACATATGTTCTAATGTTACCTGCTATGATATGCTTGATCTGATAAACTAGTTCAAATTGAATTCTTACCTTTAACTTATTTCGTACAAAGTGATCCGCGTAATCTTAAACAACAGATCACGCTAAAATATTTACAAGCATGGCTATAGTAGCGTGCACAATTGCATAAGCAAGAGTCAATTACATCAAACAAGAGTTGTAACTCAATTAACAATAAATGTTGTCAATGTATTTTATACTACCCACTTGTACTACACACCTAATTCCGTAATATCAGCCTGTCAGTCATACTCTTTATGTTTCTCACACTCGTCGCTAACCTATTCAGTAGTTTCGGCGATTTCTATCTAAATTATGAAATAGGTAAATGCAAATGAAAATAATCCAATTATAATATACGCAAATAAAAATAATAAAACAGGATTAAATTGTTGTGTAGCCAAAAACTCATAAATGCTTCATTAAAAGATATATAGTTTCAAAACAGTTTCAATAATGGATTAGCAGAAAAGTCTCTGGTCTCATAGTTCGACGGATTTTACAACTTCCAATTTCTACTTATAGGAAAATATTCATTACCTTCGACAGTGAAAATTTCCACTAGAGCAATATTCGATTTAACCAAATTGATCGAAACTGCTTACTAAAATTTTCGACAAAGTTTGTCAGTGAAATTCAGTCCCAATATTACTTTTTATTGGTAATGGAATCTGACTCTATAGGATGCAAACGTGACTTACGTTGATTTTTCCTTTTTGCAAAATATTAATCAAGCATTTGTAGACATTTTGCTAGATAGCATTTTAGACTTATTTTTATCTGCAGAACACAATGGAAGAATTTGAATATCAAACCTCGCAACACCTTGTATATCTAAATAGTAATTATTTATATTTTAATGTGCAGTAAAATTTTTAGAATATTCTTATGCGCCCAAAAAGTACGGAAATATCTGTTCGTCCAAAAATGCAAAAAATTGGTAGTTCAATTTTTCAAGCAACTGTATAAGTATATTCTGTCTAGCAATAACACGTGGTTGAATTTAAAATGCACTTTACTAAATTATCACTGGACTGCGGAAGCATGTTATTTCGATCAGTAAATTTGGTAGGTAAAAGCGTTATATAAGTCATTATGCTTAACATGATATTAGAGAATTTATCGGACGGAAATATTTGTTCACGAATTTGTCGAAAAAATGAACATAATACTCACTTACCTGCACGTATACCTTGTGCATAATTATTTAAAATCATTAGAATGTACAAAGTACGGTTAGAAGTTACATAACGGTAAACATGAGGTAATTGTTGATATTGAAACTACATTAAGTAAGTCATGTGTAATTTTATATAATAATTTTAGAATAACCAAATATATTTGATATTATTATTAATTACACATATGTACTACACCTCATAACTACAATTACATTTTATATAAATCGAAATATTCAGAGGAAGAGTATGATTCAGTTATTGTGGGAGCTGGATCAGCCGGATATGTTGTTGCTAACCATTACTAACGTGCGGATATCTATGCCAAGTTTTGTTGGAAATTATGCAACAACTGGAGAGAATGTATGCTAAACATGGAATACCTATTGAAGCTATTGTTATTTAACGATATTTTGCTGTTTTCAATTTTAGATAATCCAATAGGCAGATTCGTAATATCGTTCGTTCCATGTTATGTATAAATCTTCACGAAGATTCACATTCCACTATTCAATGACAATCAACTGATAAATATATTGTTCGGCAATAATTTACCCTCATATTAATTTGGAACCTTTTTCTGAGATTATTTATACTCTGCTGTTGAAATTTTCGCTTAGAGAGAAAACAGATCATAAATGATTCTCGTTTACGGGTAAGGATTAATTTTGTCAAAAGTAGTGAGATTTGTTGTACCTGCAACTATCCAAATGTTTTCTGACAGTAGCATAATTTATTCACCAACAATTTGTGTTCTCAATGTTCTGAGCCTTGAATACCTTCTGGCTGGTACCGGAGATAGCTGATATTCGTCAACACGTTTTCAGGAAGCAATGTCGATTGGATGTATCGTACGCAATAGGAGAAGCATTCTTGTCGATCAGGATTGGGTAGAAGTGGTGCAATGCTTAGGGGTAAAGTACGTGAACACATATTTTATTTTTCTGCAGTTTCATTAGGTACATTGTTATCAAGAACAAAAGGAGAGTTTAAAATTTCTATTCGGATTTTCTCAGTACAGCATAGCTGCTTATAATGATATAAACTACTGAAACATACATTATAGAAGAGTTATTTACATGCGTATCATATAAAATATTTCAAAATATCATTAATTTGGTAGATAGAACAAGACTACTATGATTATACTCGAGAAATTTGCTACAAATCTAGAACTAATGGAAATAGTTCTAATGATAAAATTGATTCCTGTGCTTTTAAAAATTTATTATCCTATATGCAGGTGACGGGTGGTTCCAGTAATATTAATTTCATGATGTATATTCGTGGTAATCTAAGTGATTATGACGAAGGGGCAGGGGAAGGAAATCGTGGCTGGAGCTACGAAGATATTTTATCATATTTTCCAAAATCAGAAAATAACAAAGATCCACAGGTAAAAAATTTAATTGAAATTCATTTTATCAATTACCATGAGAATAAGCTACTCGTCAATCCATCACGCCATGTCATTTGCATCCAACATGGCCAGACAGACATTCCTCCTCGATCACATTACTTTCTCCGCGATCATAATGTTAGGCGCATTATTCGTATTCCCCCTAACAATTTTTGGCATATTCGAGGCATCAATAACTATCAAACCATCGATTCCATAAACCTTCAACCTCTCATCCACAACAGCGTCAGGGTCCGACTTTGGTCCCATCTTGCAAGTTCTAACCGGATGTTGAATAGTTTCTGTATATTCCATCATTACGCATTTCTAATAATCTCTCCCAACAAACTCTTTACAAGCAGGCAAAGGTTTATCGACCAATCTAATGTCATGTTTCTTAAACGATTCTGTAACAAACAATTTTAAAGCTATTTCCACACTTTCCGCTAACACGTCCAAATCCGAACCATTGGTAAAACACATAGGATAAATTAAGGGTACTCTGCACAGAGGATCGCTTCCGTTCAATAATATAAATCCTCAGCTTAGGTAGAATATTAATAGCGTAATAGTAAAGAAATGGATAGGAATGCATGACAAAATATCTTCTGGATCATTTAAGAAATTTCTTCGGACAGTGCCAGCGAATAAAGATTGAATATCTGGCACTCCTTTTTCATGTTGATAGGTTGTTTGTGTGAAAATAGAAGTAGTGAGTGGACCAGTTGCAGATAAATGTCCCCTATGTGTCTTCCTGCAATAGGAAATGTCTTCCTCCTTCATGGAGATATTCTCAGTGGTGGAAGTAAAATTTAATGCAATTACAAAGCCACTCGTTGATACATGATCTTGAAGGTTTCTCCCAACTGATAAATTACTTATTGCTTGAATACTATATTTCTGTAATTCTTCTCCTGGTCCAATTCCAGAGAGCATAAGTATTTTTGGTGAATTAATGTATCCAGCTGAGACAATCACTTCTTTTCTAGCAAAAACTGTGTTTAATTTCGTTTGGTTGTTTACTGAAGCATATTCGACGCCTATCACACTTCTTTTTCATTGTCGACAAGCAGTTTCGTGACGTATGTTTCAGTTTTGACAGTTAAATTCTTGCGTTTATGTCTGATTGGCCGTGTGAATGCGCTGTTTGTGCTCTGACGTGTTTCATTAATGGAAGTTGTTTGCAGATTCATCACACCTAATTGGTTGTTTGCATTGACATCTACGAGTTTGTAACCGAGTTCTTGCCATGCATTTAGCAAGATCTTGGTGTTAATATCGTCATATGGAAATCGTTGTACCGAGTGGTAACCATGTTGATTGTAGTAGTGTAGATTCTTCTTTATTATCTAGAAAAATAAAAGGTTTTGTCTGAATAGTTATTTAAATACTGGATTAGTTTAGTAATATAACTAATTTAGTACGTCTGGATCTCTGTTATTTTCTAATTTCAGAAAGTATGGTAGAAATTCTTCGTAACTCCTGCCATAAATTCCTTCTTCTGATCATTAGTCGTAGTCTTTTGCATTACCATAGTCGTACATCATCAAATTGATAGTACTTGAACCACCCATTATCTGTAATTGTGATGATACATGGTTTTAAATGCCCAAATACCAAAAACATTAAGACCAGTAACTAAATATATATCTTAATATATTTTTGTTTAAATATTTAATTGTTTAAATATTAATCTTTGTTATATAATATTAATGTTTGTTTAAATATTATTATTATTATTATTATATGAACTTAAGTAAAAATCTGCTGCGTTATAATTAGTAAAGATGATGCCACATTAACTGACTGAAAGTTATACTACTGGCTACATAAAAATTATATATGTTACTGTTGTGTCGATGGACTAATTATATACAAAAATGTATATAATATGTACATTATATGTACATAGAAATTCATGAAACATGGGAAAATATATAAAATTAGTGCTCTTTATGGTTTCTAACTAGGTGGAAATGAATCTTTGTTTAAATATTATTTGTCTATGCATGTAAATATGAATCTAAATAAAAATCTGCTGCGTTGTAATAAGTAAAGATAATGCCACTTTAACTGACTGAAAATTATACTACTGGCTACATAAAAATTATATATATATTACTGTTGTATCGATGGACCGTACAGATAATGTATAGTGAAATAATACGAAATGATTCCGACAGAAGATCAGAGATCGTGATGAATGGACTGTAAATTTTCTAAAGATGACTCATTTGTAATTGAATATCGGTATGTCTCACTATATTGTAATTGACTGATTATCGCACTGATTTTATTTCACCTTTAATTATAAGTATCTCCCGCTGACGGCAGACCAGCTTTATTGGAATTCAATGGCGACTAGCGAGTCACCTTGAAATTTCTAGTTAGCCCTAACGTAATTCCTCCAGAAACGGTGAAATTAAATCATCGACAGAATGATCGATGGCAACCGTTTTCTAAACGTAACACACACGCGAATCAACGGCCGAAATACATACAATATGGATCGCATGATAAATTGTGGCAGAAGAAAAACGGACAAGCAAACATATCTGTTACAGCTTCAAGAATCGGAGAAACCGATTCCATGAAATCGCGAGGCGGTTGTAACATAATCGTTATTTAAACACGCAAGAAACCGTCTAAATTGGAATGCTTCTTATTCGAACGATAGAATTGTTTTGGTGGATTCCGAGTGTTATGAAAAGTAGCAGTTCTCTCACTTTTTTTCATGCTGATAAGAAGCCTAAGCGTTTAAAGCCGTTTGTTGTTATTTCCACTCGAGAACCTCGCGGGCCTGTTTTATTTGTCGTCCTCTAACGGACGGTTGGCAATAATCCACATATCGCTATTTAATAATTTCACCGAGCGACTACGTTAGAGCAAACAAACGGCTAAAATTTCGAAATGATTGACCCTCGAATGCGTGAAAAAGGATCTATAAAACAGGCCCGCCGTCAGCGGCGAGGACAGAGATACGTTCAAATTACGAGATACACGTCAACACATCGCGAGTTGAAGTTACGAGATATACAACACACACGCGCGAGTTAAAAGATCACATTAATAATTTCGCGGGCCCGTTGTCTTTTTCACAAGCGGACGCGGCTCAACATGTCAAAAGATGTTGTTACGTACAATATGGATTACATACAAGATGACATTAGCATTCAAATATTAACCGACGACTGTCTGATGTGTATTTTTCTTAAACTGCCAATTATAGATAGGGTCAGAATAGAAAGAGATACCATATATATTTATTCCCTTCTTTTTTTACAATATTAATATCGCTTTTAAAATCATATGAATTTGACGTTTATGTATATAAGTCTACGCAGAAACTTTTCAATAATTATAGTGTGCAGGAGATGGAACGTATTAAGCCAGATGTGCTGGCGTATTATTAAAAAACTGGATTTCTCGTATTCTACATGGGGTTTCTTATCAGGCATAAACCGAAAAGAAATTAACATATATTGCATTCATAAAGTACTACGTCTATGTGGCGCATATTTAAATGAAATCGATCTATCCATAATGCCGTGTTGCTTGCCTCTGAATGCAATGAATATCTTCGGGGAATTGTGCCCTAATTTACAAATAATCGATGTCACTGTTGTTAGCTTATCCACGTCTGATATCAACTTGATGGCCAATAATTGCCGCCGTATTAAAAAACTCAGCCTCGGTCTTACCACTCCGTCTTACTATATTTGCGATGTTGATTTACAAAAATCATTCCGAGCGAATCCAAGTTTGCACTATTTGAAAATCTCTAAAACTGCAATACACGGGCAGTGTTTGTTGCGTTTACCATTGGGCACAATCGAATAAATCGGTCTCGATTCTTGTGCTCATCTTGAAGAACTCCTCTTGATGCAGGTGAAACTCTGAGTTTACATCATCTAGGAAGCTTCACACTGACGAGATATTTTTTTTTTTCATATTTTTCAGGTGATCGCGAAACAATGAAACTTGAAATCGCTTACGATATATAAATGCTTTTACGAGTCCAAAAACGTTATCGGCGCACATTGCACGAATTTAAAAACGCTAGTAATCTCCAATATTGTATTTTTATCATATTTAGAAACAAACGACATTTTACATGTTACGCGACTGATGAATCTCGAAGTTCTGATAGTCAATCGGATCAACACAGTTCCGGACAAATTTCTTATTATTCTGGCATCGAAGTGTCTGCATCTCACATATCTAGACATTACCGGTAAGTCGGATATTGGTATACTGAAGTATATTCGCATGTATAATTCCATGATTTCTCGTTTGTTAATTTCCAGAATG
This sequence comes from Tetragonula carbonaria, assembly GCA_032399595.1. Classification (NCBI taxonomy): domain Eukaryota; kingdom Metazoa; phylum Arthropoda; class Insecta; order Hymenoptera; family Apidae; genus Tetragonula; species Tetragonula carbonaria. Next base: position 20,469 of record JAUCRC010000065.1, read on the forward strand.
TTCTCTTGTTACACACGCTGGCATAGCTGCTATAGCAACTCTACCCAAGCTAGAAGTGTTAATAATGAACTACTTGTAATTGGTGACAAACATAAACTTCTGGAGCGATTCCAATTTAAAGAGACTAGAATGTTGCAGATCGAAATTCACGCATAGAATGATGGTCGATATTATCGAGAGCGCGCCGCAACTGAGCCTGCTAGATTTATCCGAATGCCGACATATAACTAATAAAACGTTAGAGAAAGCTGCCAGTCGAACCAACAATACTGTCTTAAAAATATTCGTAGGCGGCACCTCAGTGGATTTTAGTACCTTTAATAACGCATCACCGTTTTTACAAGTAGTGATAGCACTGTAACATTTCCACTTCTTGTACTGCAACATTTGTAAAGATTTATCGTATAAGACTTTTTCCTTTTTACACATCGTATGTACGAAATATGTTAACGAAAGGGTTGAAAGTTGAACAACGAAGAAAATGAGAATAACTTCGACTCAGGATATGTGCGACAATAGAAAATGAGAATAACTTTGACTCAGTTATTTGCAATAATTTTAGAGACGTGTATCTGATAGTATTTTATGCCGGTGGGCGAACTTTGTCAATCATTTTGCAGAAAATTCGAAGGAAAGAGAAAGGAACAAAGGAAAGAAAAAATGAGATAGATATTAATGCGATAATATTTTCTACAAATGAAACACATTATTACTATTTTAACTAGTATTACGATTGAAACTGTAATTAAATTTTGACAGACTCGAAAATATGTTCTGTCTAAATCAAAATATGAATACTGTCTAAGATCTGTCCAAATCAAATTACTGTCAACGAAAGCGAATATTTTAATACTTTGTTTTTTCGTATAAGATTTGTATTGTACGAAATGGATTTACATTTTCATAAATATATGTAGATATACTTTATACTATTAACGTCGGGATCTAAACGAGGAATTTTCTTTAATGTAAGAGAAATTTGTTCATTGAATAATCACAACATTTAGACAGTAAATCAATACATTCAATTATTATCGATTATTATCCACAAATTTGCAACAAGGAATATCCATATATTTTGAATAACTGCCGGAAGTAATTACTTCTTTGATAGTTGAAAAGCACTGATCAGTGAATAGAATCATTTCCTTTTATGGCTCTATATTGTTAGTACCTTACATGTTTTTCTTATCAAGACTTTTATCGAAAAAAATGTGTCATTCTGTTTGGTAAACAGGATTACGCATATTGTTTTGGGATATATAAACGTAATATGAAAGATCTTCTAATCAGTTCTTACGCTTAGGCATATAAGTGGATATTCCCATTGTGCTTGCAAACATCACAACACACTCGTAGTACAATACGGTACTTGTTTAAAACCAAATCGGAAAAAGGCTACATTTACGCGGTTACGTATATAAAAAAGCAATGACTAGGCAAAAACAAATAACCGAAGATATATATATATATATATATATATATATCATATACATATCATATATATATATATATATATCATATGTATATCATATATATATCATAAGTATATCACATATATATCACATATATCATATTTATATCATACGTATATCATATATATATCACATGTATATCACATATATATCAAATATACGATATATTTGATATACATGATATATATATATACATGATTATATATATATATATATTATGTATATTTATGGAAAAATAAACGATTTTTAAAAATGTATGAGTTTAACATACACTGTTACGAAAAGAGATGAGAAAAATTTTTTTGTTTATCGTTTTTTAAATGTTTTTCTTTACAGTTTGAAATTGTTACACAGGTCTGCGTTTATCGATAAAATAGTATTTCATCAATATTGTAGCCATGTTATACAATATTTATATCAAATATTATTTTTGGTGATATATCTTTTACGCAACAGTATGCAGTAGTTTATCATCGTTATTAATTGCAAGTAATCTAGAATTCTTCGAAATAATAGAAATATGAAATGTTGTATTAGCTAGTTGAAATATTATTTCATTAATCTGTAATTGAATTAAATTTGATACCGTGTTTAATCGTGGGCTGACGTTTCATAAGGAATATTGCACTATTCTCACAATGATAGAGCGAAAGTTTATATTCCGATGGTGTGAATAATGCTCTACGAATGTCTAGTTAACACTTCTTCAAACTATGTCTTCATAAATCAAATGCCCATTTGTATCCTAATATCGTAAGGAAACACAACTTTCCCATTAGTGTACAATAACGTTGTACTTGGAAGGGTAATAGTTTATCTTCACTTTCAACGGAATCAAGATAAAAATACGAAATACTCGTGAAATGACATAAATATGGTGACGTATCTCACGCGAATATGTAAAATATTTCTGTATCTTACGATAATCGTATATGAAGAGTGATCGTATATTTATTCAACCATGGTTTGACACGGTTGTTATTGCGAATTTAAAACCAGACTGTGACCAGATTGTTGACAATGATTTAATATCTTATACATAAATACAGAATATTATGCAGTATCTTACGCATTTAAATAACTAAATATGATTATTTGAGAAAAGAACAGATCAGTGACACATATATTGAAAACCTCTGTTAATATACTCAAATTCTATTCCGTAAATGCTATCGCTCAAACGGTTCACTGAATTACTGAGCAATACTGTATAAAATATACGTAGACGAAAATCATAGATTCTAGTCAACAAGTTTGTTTTCGAAGTCGCGAAATATGCTCGTTTCACGGATTATGACAATGTTAAAAGAAAGAGGAAGAAACAAAGTTTATAAATGTCACTGTTCACATTAATCGAACGAAAAGAATTGAAAATTCTCTTCAGAGTACAGAACGCGTATATTAGTTAGGTCAAGTATGAAGAGTATGAAGAGTGACATTTTTTCAGGAATGTACATTCGCTAAATGGGTTGGTGTGGTCAGTTGTAGATCCAATGTACGACATACCCTACCAAACCTAACCTAAATCTAACCTAAACCAGCGATGTCTACATTCACAGACTCAGCTTTCTTCGTCTACTCGTGATTCTGAAACAATTTAAAGAAAATACAAGAGTAAACGTAAATCATTTCATTTAAATGAACAATTTAAATAGAGCGCACACCATTAACACTTTTGAATCTGCTCCTTCGGCGAGATTATTTTCAAAGCAACGATTCACGAAACATGTAAAGCATCGCTGAAGATAATTTTGCATTCAAAATATCATCCAATAATTCACATATGGCCATTCGTTTTGGGTCACCTGTCTATAAAAGATATATATATATATATATATATATATAGAAAAAAATAAATTGTATATAAAAAAATAATAATAATTAATAAATAATAAATTATATACGAAACAGAATAAATATGTATAAAAAGGAATAAATATAAAACGATTCATATGATATATGAAAGAAAGTAAACTATGTACAGGCGATTGTGTTGGAGTGGAGGCGTTATTAGTAACGTTCTCCGCAAGTAGTTGACCTGATAGAGTACTGAATATTGCAGCTGAAGTTTCCACAATTGATAATCCTAGGGACACTTTGCAAAGAAATGTGTGCCTTGAAGTCTCTCCGGCTGCAAGTGCAAACATTCTAATTACACATTGTATCTAGTACAATTGAAGTAACAACACAATTACAATCCTTATCGACATACAACTTCTAGTTGCAACAAACGAATTAACCACGGAATCGATTAATTGCGAAGAAACACCAAAATTACATAATTCCAGTCTCCATCAAATGTATAACGTATTTACCAAGATATTGGCTTCGTTTTACGTCCCTATGCATAATCGCATGTTCGTTTCGTGAACAGCACAAACCTTTCAGAGCCTGCAATATATCAACAGGTTCAACAATTAAAAAGAGATGCACAGACTCTGAAGTCCTCTCCGTGGAACAAGCAGGCCATGAAGATTTCTGTCACTAAAAAAATTTGAATAATTAAAGCAAATTTCTCAAAGACAGGATTTTATACAAATCGGCTAGTCAGATCAGTAGAATGAAGAAATCTGGAACCTTCAACAGAAGAATGGATAACTGAAGGTCACACGATTCGTTTCGAACAGTTATGCGTAAAATTAAATACCAATGTAATTACTCGTCTAACCAAAGAGGAGGTAGAGAAACCTCTTGATGTAAGAACAAACGTTCTGACACCGTAGAAAGTAACTCCGGAATATATCAAATGTATAAAGTGTATGTTTCACGGGTTCGCCGGTTTAATGCAGAGCTATTCATTCATGAAAATATTCATTATCGTGACATTATTGGGTGCATGGCGACAGAGAGCGAAAGTGATAGCATAGAATTGCTAGGAATTATCATTACGATAATATGTTTGTTTTATGGCTTCTGCACGTACAAGAAACGAAAGAAAGTAATTAATTCGCTGGATTGCAGAAACGTTATAAATAGCACAGTCGAAGTATAAATAAATACATATACATGCCTTATCTGTGCTTCCAGATTCCGATACGAAAGATCAATATCTAACAATAAAACTATTCCGTTTAATATCATGAATCTATGTACGTATACATCACAAACAGCTCTGTCCGTGTTTTAATATTAATATAAATTACAAGTATACAATTATTTATGCTTCATTGTTTCTAAAAATAAGGTTTAAATGAATTGCTTTCTAAAATTATTTTGGTTGGAAACTGGTGATCGACTGCCGTATATTTATTTAGTTTTAAATGGCCACCGAAAAAAATGGCCACCGATCGAAATAAAATTTGAACGATGTGAGATGTGAAAATCCAATACATAAGATTGGCTTCGAGAATTCTCTGTTTGGAAGGTAGATCCTTCAATTGAACGAAATCTATTTTAAATATATTATATAAAATAATAACAAATCTATTAATTATATTATATGAAATAATAACAAATAATTAGCAGCTAACATTTAGCCTGATGCAAACAACCGATTTACGGCGAATCATCGCAGTTCTATTGAGAGAATAGAAATATATCCTTGTATCCTTCTTTTTATGAAACAAATTATCTTTATGTCTCTGTTCTTTCAAAGTACCATCGCCTTCAGACCGCTTATCACTGCACCGGGCTTAATTCGAGCGTCTATACAAATGCGCACACGGAGTGTGCGACACGTATGCTACGACCATAGTGATAGGATTGTTCGCGAGTGCCGTTATGACAGTTTCTGTGTATTTTACCTCAAACCGACGTTAAACTTCAACAAACAAGAACAAACTCTCAGTAGAAAGATCTAAGCCTCGAACCTACAGAATTTTGCATCCCACATGAGCCAAAGAAGAAAAAATTAACCTACGCAGAATCTATGGCAAGCAGCAGCTTCTCGAAATAGAAACAAGCAATAATTTATAGATTTAATAAGGTTTGTCTCAAGAATAGCTAACGCAAGAATATGTATGTACCTGGATTCAAAAAAGACTCTTACTGACTTAACAAGTAAATTCAAAACCATATTGATCCAATAATCTCTAATGTCGAAATTAGATCCTTAATCTCATATCAAATGTTTCCCCCACCATTCCCCATCCCATACGAAGTACTGAAAAACATACTTAAGGAAAAGGAAACAATATTCGTGTAGCCTCCAAAATGTCATTCTTAAGAGCTGGTCCTCAAGAATTGAGTATTTCACACATCTTCAGCTTTAGAAGACAAATGTATATAAACCCAGATGATACAGCAAAAATTCTCAGCTCTTTTATTTTATGCCATGACGGACCACAGTACCGAGTCTTCCTTCCAACAGACAAGCCAAATTGTTTTCATTGTAATGAAGAAGGACACATTTCTAATCAATGTTTGAAAAAAGATCAACCAACCACCAATATAAACACTGCACCTGTAAACAAGGTTAGCAACTAACAAGGATAGCCCTGTCTTGTAAGAAGTCGTTGACTATTCTACCACAATAGTACCTATGAACATCTACCGACAAACGACACACAGCTCTTAAAAGAACATGTTCCACTATATCTGGTGAATCCAGTACACAAAACATGTCCATTGACAATACCATTTTTACTACACAGAGAAACCGACCTCAAGCTCATTCATTTCCTATGAACAAAAATAAGGAAGATTATTAAACGACTAAAAACCAGCATTAACGAAACGAAAGAAGACAATAAAGAAAAGTCAGTGAAATTTCTTTCTGACAGTAACCAAAATAAATGACCAGGAAACTTTTTATTTAATTTTTAAGTTTTGTTGAAAAATTGCTTTCGATCTTATAGCTCTAAAGAAAGAGCACAAGATTATACACAAGATATACACCAGCCTTTATTCTATTACTGAGGGAAATTTACCTCCATCTTCACGATATTAAGAACCGAATTCATGGAATCACCAAAACTCAGTGCTAACCCACCGGACCCTTCAATGGGTAGCACACCGTATAATACAGACGACCAGTCAGAAAATAAAATCCGAAAATAAAAAATTACGGTAATTCCCCTGAAACCGGTAGACTGTGTTCTCACTAATTAAACTTTCAAAATAAATTACCAATTACAAACCAAATAACACGAGTTATACGATGTTATAATACACTAAAATAATTACTATGTCTATAACCATTTTACAATGGAACTTAAAAGGACCTTTCGCCCGCCTATCTCAGTTACAACTATCAATAAATGAACTCTAGTCAGACGTCTCCAAAGAAACAACTTTAAGCCACTACAAACCATCAACCTCAGAAACTAGAAATCCTACTTGAAGAATAGAAATTCACCTACAGCGAGTGAAGGAGTCGCCACGTTTGTAAATGGAACTTACCACAACAATGAAATAGCAATCAACAACAGCATCGAATCGATGACAATAAAAATTCATTTATCCTCTAACATTCACATTTGTAATAACTAATATTCGTAATGGCTACAATTTAAATACAACCGAATTAATCAACCTAATATATAAAAACCAATAAAAATCAATAAAACCCTATCTTTTTCACTAGAAAACCCAGCGACAATACAGAAGGTACTGCAAGCTGTTCTTGATGATCTACATAAATGATCTACTCCTTCAGAGTTCATGTTATCACATAGTGAGTCGGAAGCTGTCTGTTTTAGACTGGTATAACATCAAATTACTCTTAGGAAACACAGAACTCAAGCAAACAAATGAAATACAAATTTCGGATATCACTTTTGGCAAAACTAATATGGAAATCATATATTAGAAAACTTAAAAAGGATTGTATTGTGTGCCTAAGCATTCTAAATATCATAGCTACCAATACTGGGGAGCTGACCTAATAACCTTCAAAAACGCCTACAAGGCACTCATTAGATCTAAACTAGACTGACTGGAGTCAATTATAAGAGCATTCAGAATCAGCCCCATTCTGAGCATACTAAAAGAAGTGAACGAACTGCCACTATCATTCAGAAATAAAATGCTCTGTATAACGTAAGCGATAAAGATTCCAACAACCCTTAATATATATATATATATATTAAACTTTCACATCACAACTGATCCTCCGAACGATTCATTACTGATCATTCTCAACGTCGAAATCTACCAAAACCTTTTTATAATAGAATACTCAACGTCGAGCAAGAATTAAACATCAAGCTCTCTAATGCACTCAACAGAAAATTAAAAATACCCACTGTAGATTGTCTTTCCTGTTGCGATAATCACTGAACTGTCAAGTTTCCGCAAAACTGACACCAATCCAATAGTTTTTAATATCCTAACGAAAAACACGCTCAACACGTATTAAGATTACTCATATCTACACAGATGGCTAAAAAAAACCAGCTGAGAATTTAATTTGGAATAATCATACCGAAAACCATATCAAAAATTGAATTCCCGGAAGCTACATCAATGTACATAGCCGAACTCTTGGCCATTGCCCTATACATAGCTGAAAGATAGCATAACCAATATATAGCAGTCACGTCTGACCCTAGAAGGGCTCTAGCTGCCATGAGAAGCAAAGAATCGTCAAATGTTTTCATCACAAGAATCTTAGAATCCCATATCAAACTAAGGAAGGAAGGTAATTTTACATCAGAGTCACACATTGGAATCTCAGAAAATGAAAAAGAAGATTTTGCTCCGAATGAAGCTGTTTCTGATCAAACGCTACCAACAAATATTGCCCTGTATTCTGATAATTTATTAAAACACGCGAATAGTATTTTGATGTCCCAATGGGAATTGTATTCGAATAACACTGCTCATTCCCACATCAACGACACAACTGACTACCTATTCCAACAAGACAAATACTTGAGCGATTCTAGACCTAACTTAACCTATTTTTTCTTTTTGGAGGAGGAGATCTTCATACGACACCTGAGTCTTTTAAGGGAAAACCCAGGTAGTGTCGGATTTTTATCGACTAAAACCTCCACGATGGCCATCCTTCGCAAGTGGGAGAGCTTCGTGACCTTTTTATACACACAGAGCTCTCCTCCAGAGCTGTTGTCCAGGGAGGACAATGTCTTCCTTTTCGCCCGAACAGGGGCTCGAGAACCCTAGATTAAGAGTCTGATGCTCTACCGACTGAGCTATCCCAACCTCATAAACCTATACTAATCTAAACCTAACCAAGAATCCATCAAGTCGCCATTTTAAGATTAAGGATTGGACACACCAAGGTGTCACGCATTCGCACATACTCACTAAATATGCAAAACCAGCCTGTCAGCAATGCAACTGTATCTTGTCACTGCAACACCTAATTCCCGACTATCCAAAATGTGCTACCATCCTTCTCCAATTTATAATAGGGCAAGACCAAAAAACAGAACACCAATAGCAACAAAATTTCAAACACTATAGGTTTCTTGAAAGAAACCAAACTGCTGAACCAAATTGTCTAAAATATAGCACCGATAATCGCTAATAATCTTAACAGTTGATGCGATTTAAAATTCCCAAATTAAAATAAAGAAGAAGAAAAAAAGGCACACACAAATACAACTCTCCATAAGCACAGGTATATCCATATATACGTATAAACATCCGTCTCCAGATAGAAAAATTTCAATTTAAAAATCTGGAATTCTTGTAATAATCAAAAATGTACACATAGAATACTATAAGTAATGTTATGCAATATTTAAGGTGAATTTTTGTCTGAATTTTCAGTTCTCATAAAAACAATTTTTTCGTTGTTTCTAAAAATTCCAAACTCTATGTTTCATTTCATTTTTATATATTTCTAGTAGTAGATACAAATATATTAATACGTACAGTTAGTTAAAAATTTAATTGAAAATGATTGTGTCCATCGTCTGATTGTGAGTTTGATTTAGATTACATAAAATATATAAATATATAAAATATATAAAACTACGATTCCCTCTTTGGCCTATAGTAGACATAGATTTTTTTATTTAGAATTCTATTCTAGCTATAAATTAATTGGAACAGGAAGTTAATCAAATAACAGCGTTTTTAAACCTTAACTGACATCACTAGATATTCAAAGTAGTAAATTAATCTTTACATTGCATATTGTATTAGTATTGTATTATTATTGTTTTTTTAATATACTTTATACTCCATTATAAATCTGTATCTTAAAAAATAAAATACACAATAAAAAGTAAAGTCAAATAATTTCTTGTTTTGTAACATGATAGAAGTTGCTATGATTATCGGAGATGCTACAATATTATTTGTAACAGAGTTGAGGATTTATCATTACTTAGTCAAAGAATTTTTATTTTTCTAAACTCGATTCATTCATATACAGTCTGATAAAAATTAATCAGTTTATATTTTTGAAATGTTCATATAATAGTATGAATGTAAAAAAAATTAAACAAAATATATTTTAGTATCCGACGAGCAGGTAGCACGCGTAGCGTAGATTCTTCATTCGTTTCCATTATATGGTATCAGAAGAAACTGGTTTTCAAACATTTTCCGGATTTGTTGCTAGAATAGAATCTTATCGGAAAGACTTAAAACTGTGAATCACAGTAATTATCTCTTGCACCGTAAGAAATACGTACATAATATCACTAAACTTGTTGTTTGATTTTGTTTGATAGTGCACATAAAAATCCGTGAAACACGAAAAAATATATAAAATATTTAAATTAGTATTCTCGTGCCACTTAATTTTATTTTTTCGTTCGTTAGCATAAAAATATATACATTTTAGAAATTTGCAGCGTGTAACAAATAAATGTAATATAATTACTGAGTAATAATTAAACTATAATTCAGCTTCATTTATTACAAATTTCTTCGTCCAATAATACTTTTTTCAATATTAACAATTTATTTCAAATAAAGAGATCAAACAACTTATAATTCACTTAAATATTATTCTATATCATATTGTATTCATACAACAATATTGCATTATTTATCTTCTTAATATTTATTTTAGTATTACCACGCATAAATTGAGATAATTTCCACAATTGATCTTCTCCTAACTCACCAATCCATCATGGCACATAAGTTAGATTCAACACCAGTTAGACAACTATTATCATGTCACTAGCTTTCTCCGCAATCATGACAGTAGGCGCGTTCGTATTCCCCCCAACAATCTTCGGCATAATTGAAGCATCTACAACCATTAACTCATCGACCCCATAAACCTTCAAGCTCTCAACCACCACAGCTTCAGGTTCCGACTTTGGTCCCATCTTGCAAGTTCCAACCGGATGAGAAAGTGTTTCTGTATACTCCATTATTACGCATTTTCAATAATCCATCTCGCCAAACTCAAACTCTTTACAAGCAGGCAAAGGTTTATCGATCAATCTAAAGTCACATTTTTAAACGATTCCGTATCAAACAATTTTAAAGCTATTTCCACACTTTCCGCTAACACGTCAAAATCTGGATCACTGGTAAAATACGTAAGATAAATTAAGGGTGCTCCCTAGTATAAATAGTAGTATAAATAGTATCAGTAGTATAAATTCCCTGCTTTTAGACGATAATAGAAGTGGTAGAACACAAAGAGCATTATAATAAGAGAATAGCTCAACATTTATCTCAAAAGATCCTTCTGCATTATTTAAAAAATCTTCTCGACTAGTACCCTGGAATAAAAACTGTATATCTGGTGCGCCTTCTTCGTGTAAATAAGTTGTTTGTGTGAAAACACAGCACGTGAGAATACCAATTGCAGATAAGTGTCCCCCATGTGTCTTCCTATAATCGGAAATGTCCTCCTCCGTCATGGAGATATCCTCAGTGGTGGAAGTAAAATTAAATGCAATTGCAAAGCCACTCGTTTGTAAATGATCTTGAAGGTTTCTCACAACTGATAAATTACTAATTGCTTGAATAACATTTTTCTGTAAAGCTTCTCTTGGTCCAATTCCAGAGAGCATAAGTATTATTAGTGAATTAATGGATCCAGCTGAGACAATCACTTCTTTTCTAGCAAAAACTGTGTTTAATTTCGTTTGGTTGTTTCCCGAAACATATTCGACGCCTATCACACGTTCGGCTTTGTTGTCTAAGAGCAATTTCTTTACGTGTACCTCTGTATTTCGTCACGTATGCTTTTAATAGTTAGATTCTTGCGTTTGCATCTGATGGGTTGTATGAAAGCGCTGTTAGTGCTTTGACATGTTCCATTAGCGGACGTTGTTTGTAGATGCGTCATACCTAATTGGTTCTCTGCTTTGACAACTACGAGTTCGTAACCGAGATCTTGCCATGCTTTTAGAAAGATATCGTTGTTAATGTCGGTGTACGGAAATCGTTGTACCGATTAGTAACCACCTTGGCTATGGTATATTCTCCTTTACTATCTGGAGACAAAGAAGATTATATCTGAATGGCTAAATACTGGATTTTTAATATACCGAATTTTGTACCTCTGGATCTCTGTTATTTTCTGATTTCAGAAGGTATGGTAGAACTTCTTCGTAGCTCCAGCCATTATTTCCTTCTTCTGCCCATTCGTCGTAGTATTTTGCATTACCACGGACGTACATCATCAGATTGATAGTACTGGAACCTCCCATTACCTGTAATTGTGATAATACATCATTTTAAATGCCCAAATACCAAAAACACTAACACTAATGCTATACATATTTTAATTTATGGATTAGAAAACTGCAATATTTCTAAGTTCTATATAGATTCCTAGATTTATTGCAAATTTCACGAGTACAACTATAATAATCGTCTTAAACTTACTATACTAATGATATTTCGAAATATTTAGTGTAAGTAAAAAAATTTTATATATACAGGGTACACATTTTAGTGGGGCCACCTAAATACCTTTTCGAATAGTGATGAAGCGAAAAATATTTTTGGCCTAACATGAATGGTACCAAAAGATCAATAATCGGTTAACATTGATGTCCAAAAATTTAAGTTTGTCTTCCAAAGAATGATTGATTGATTTTATTGAAATCCCACTGCGAAAGATGCATGCAACTATGAAAATCCGTTTCGTGAAGATCTTGATCTATAGATAATTGGTATGGATGAAATTTATGTTCTTTCGATATTGTTGATATTTGATTATGGTATTGTGCTAGTTTGGATTCTTGTAAATATTTAAGTAGTCTCACTTGAATGGATGTATATATATAAATCTGGTGCACGAGTATTATCGTGGGTCACTATGCACATATACTATACTAATCATACAAACAGTAACCATACAAACAATCAGGATATTTTACTGTACTTTTAGTTTTTGACAACAATACAATTTCTCGTATACAATTGTAAAATGTGTATCAAAATATACGTATACATACTTTACCCCTCGGGATCACTCATTCTTTGCTCTTTTTGGATCGACAGGCGTATTCCTGCGTTTGCATGAGATACATCCAATCGATATTGCTCCCTAATAACATATAAAGATGAAAGCCGGAATACTAGCTATCTCTGGTTTTTCTATACCAGAGTCCAATAACAATAACTGAAAATATATATGAAGTTTCAGATGACTGTCATAAACAGTCATTGTGTAATTTTTTGTTATTGTCCCGAAGTTTTTGGAAATAAAACAAAACTTGTCACTAAAACGAATCTCCCCAATTCTAGTAAAATTAAACCGAATTCCTGAATGGAGATTATTACTGATCTGGTTTTCAGTAGGCGAAAGACTTTGAAATAGTCTCAAGTTAAGATTAAAGTAACTGGAATTATTCAATATTTTCTTTCAGTAGATTTAGTAGAAATTAAAGTATATAAAGTGTTTAAAACATACCATAAATTGCGTTATGCTATGAAATCGCTTATTGGATTATCTAACGTTCAGTAATAAAGTATTGTTCAGTAATAATAACATGTTTATGTGACTATGTTTATATAAATTAGCATAATTTTTTATTATTAGCACATATGTTTATATAATTTATGTTTATATCAATTAGCTTATGCATTATCGGTAAGGTAATAATCATGTGTAGATATTCTCTACACGGTTTTTATTTTCTCCAAATACTTTGGAATGAAATTGTGGAATATTAAATATTCAAATCTGCAATCTTATCCGCAGATTATGACACTAAATATTTAGTTAGGAATATATATACCTTCCAATGTTTTACTTCGCTTAATCTGTTTGCCACATCCGAAGATTTAGCTCCCACGATAATAAAATCGTACACTTTTTCTGGAATATTCATTTTGTATATGTTATAATTTCAATTACGAAAAGAAAATATGTTAATAATGTAATTAATAATACTATTAGATATATTATATAATAATTTCAAAATATGTCAGCATATAGATAAATGTGTAATAAGTGAACTGTTTAAGACATCGTTATAACAAGTTAATGCGCAAAAACTTTCTTTGTAATACATTCTCAAATATCATGATAGGAATAAAATTTCTGTTATCAAATATTTCCGAATAATATTGTGCTCAGTCTAAATGTTACGCTAGCTCCTAAAACGCATTCATTTACAAAATTTATCAAAATAATGTACTTAAATCGATGAGAAGTTTAAAGTATATTTCATTAAAATTATATGGTTTTCAGTAATTCCAGTAGCAGTGTATATTTAATACAAACACGTTTTATTAGTTAAAAAACGTACTTCTGTCGATCGAAATTTTTGGACTCTCAATCATTTGTCTTTATCAAACAGACACTCTTATACATCATTTGTAAAAACATGAATATTACAATTCAGTTTAAAATACAATCCAAATATGCAGAGTGTTTCGGGATTTTGTATTCAAATATTGCCATTGCGTTCGGCAAGTAAAAATAAGACTAAAATGTCATTTATTAAGATTAAATGACTATGATGTATATGTCCATGTAAGCACTTAACATTCTTCGATCAATGCAAATGGACATAGAGAATAATTCTACATCAAATTTTCTCCTCACGCAGTTCTGATTCTCGTAATCAATTCGTTTTGCATTAACACTTCTCTGATGTAAATTTTTGATTTTTAAAATAAAGAATCGATAGACGTAGAATTCTCGGAGTCCAGGAAATTGATTCTTCTGTGTTGATTAATCATTGTAATTGCTCACATTGACCGTATTTGTCGCACATTATATTTTGATTACAATTATTTAATCAAGCATTCATTAATTTTTGGCTACAAAACATTTTAGTCCTATTTTTATCTATTTACACGTACCATAATTTGGATAGAATTCTTTTTTGGATTGACCGAATAGATCATCAACGAATATGAGAAACATAATGGTGGACGGTTGACAGGCTGATAGTATGGAGTTAAATGAGCAGAGTCTTGCTAGATTTCGAGGTACACAAAACATCCTTCTTCAGAAATAATGATTCCTCCTCGTCGTTTGAAATTATTGAGTTTTTCGATAATTCACTAGACACTCGAGGAAATCTATATGATTGAATAATATACGTATACATATACATATACATATACATATACATATACATATACATATACATATACATATACATATACATATACATATACATATACATATACATATACATATACACGTACACAAACACAGACACAAACACAAACACAAACACAAACACAGACACAGACACAAACACAAACACAAGCACGTACACGTACACGTACACGTACACGTATACACGTACATACGTACACTTATACACATACATACACATATAGATATAGAATTATATATGTATGGAATATAACACGTTTGCCATTCCGAGAGACACGGCTCACTGGGACCCTATTTATGACGGAAATATTGGCTTAGTAAATCTATACGATAGAGAATATAGATAATATAAAATATTACATTCAATCGTTAGTTACTTCTGAGAGCACGGCGCGTCGCGAAAATGAAATGTCTTATATAATTTTGCACGAAGTCAGATTTTCTGACATTTCTCATGATCGCTTACGGCATTCGTTATGTCGCGACCACTATAAAGTGAATAAAAGAATTAAGTATACTTACAATATGTATTTCAATGTACAGCCTCTGGACAACTGTCATTTTCAAAGTTCGTCACGTTCATTAATGAATTGGAAAAAGGAAATGTATACATTAGGAATTATTTCTTCTATTAAAAATTATTTAAACAATATTAACATAATGAATTTTCATTAAATAGCACAGACATACGACGTACACGATGATTAAGTATAAATTCAGTCCCGAATGAAGTGGAGGGTTCTGTTTTAAATTGTTTCTTTCCTTGTACAGCTACGTATATATGAATATCTGAATAGATACTAGAACGTATTATTTGTCCTATATGGAAAGCAATAAACGTTGTCTGATAAATAAGAATGAGGGGAAACTAATCGTATGTCGACAGAAAAGAATGAGTGCCTTGACCACAATGTTTCTATAAACTATCGAGCGTTTAAAAGAATAAATTAGAAAAAGAAATGTAATGATGAAAAATGTAGAAGAGTTGATTCTTCTTCGACGGTTTTTGGATATATTGCAGATATCGACACTTTGAACAACTTTGTCCTTTGCATATAATCAGCCGTCGAATCTAATTACCGAAACTGTTCGGGCCATTTCTTATAATTTTAGTGATTGGACTTCTGTGTACGAAAGACGTTAAGCTTACTGTCCACAAGAAATTTATTATTCTATTTTTGGATAAGGGCAACGCCTTGTAGGATTTTTTTTTTATGGCAAAAAGTCCTAACGTCTAATATCACTCTATCGCGGCTTTAAGGATACAAATTAAAACCTGAAAGCCGGAATGCTTACATTACTTGTTAAAATGTATCAGATCAAACGGAACTTTGATTTAAAGATTAATAATGCTAAAATTTAATACACTTTACAGTGACTCTATTTGTTAATAATTCGGAAATTAACATATACCTGAAATGAAAATTTTGTAATTGGAATCCGCCCTCTCGAACACCACTTCAAAATTTTATGTTGCGCTCTTCTGAACAGTAAATACGTATGTAAAATCAAAATATTAAATTGAATATCTTTATCTGATAGTACATCGAACTCACAAAAGAAACACTTACCGTGAAGATCTTATCTACAGCTTACAATCACTTACAATCCTACAACTTTCGATTAATTAATTAATTATAATATTAATTATAATATTATGATGTAAATTAAAATATAAACGTTATTGTATATTTATTATATATATGGTAAATTCTAGTTTAGCGGTATTTTCCAACTTTCATTATTTCTGACTAATATAATTTCATCAATATGCCTTTTTTTTTTAAATAACAGGACCTATTTTTTTAAACTAACTTTATCAATCTTCCCCGATTGATTTCTTGTTCTAGTGATAAAACAAACCTTTTACATAACCTCTTACTATATACTAGGAAATTTACCATATGAATTGTAATAGAATGGAATTGTAATAATAATTAGTTTATATACTGATAATTAAATGGACACAATTTAGATAACCAATTCAATTTAGATTTGGATAGGACAATGAAGTATAATTTAAGATGTAATTCAATTTAACATGTAATATACGACTATATGTATATGTTTCAAGTCCCGATTTAAATAATATTATTTTTGATCGTACTTTTATAGCACGTGAAACGTAAATGTGTGTTAACGTGTAAAACATTTAACTTCTTGTGCAATTCGATCAGCTTTGTAAATATATTGATGCAAATGATACTTATCGCATTTTATCAAATTTAGATGCATAAAGAAAAATTTTAAATATCAAATTTACATACATGAATACAAATTTACATGTCGGCAGTTAATGGTTTTGCATTTAAAAATAGAAATTGAAAATAGAATTATTTGGCATTTTCGTCACAAATGAGGTATATGAATAGACTTTACATCTTATGGAATTTCGTGTCCAATATTTTGAAATTTCGATATAGCAGAAGAACGTTGGTTCCTTTTAGCGCAATTTACATTTAAAGAATGGTGAATCAAAGAACTGCATCAAGCTGATCAAATAGTGAAATCAGAAATATGATTTTTGAAATTCATTACAGTGTTGTTTAATTTTCAATATTAAAACAGCTTACTAATCGAAATCATTTTGCTACATACCGCAAAGAGCTCTATCTGTTTTACGAAGGAATTTTCTTCTATATAATTAATTTTAAAGATATTAATACTTGGTTTTAGGTGCAAATGATTTATACTTCATAAAACATTGTTAAACGTAATTTTAACTATCTAAATTATTAACTATTCCTAAAAACCAATATTAATATTAAAATATTACAATTATTATCCTCTCTTATTTACTTGCATATTCAAAGTTGTGTTAAATTTTTAACAATTTTATTCTAATTTTCCAATGCATTGAATGTGATAAATAACATAAATTCTACTGTTCACCAACTAAAAATTGCACTTAATAATTATAGTATTATATGAAATTTTTCTATAAATTACTTTTATCTACCTGTATTACATTAACAAAACTTTGTTATTTATTCCATATAAGTCGTCATTAGTGAATAATACTGGCATATATATAAGGTACTTTCTTCGCAAAATCGACTAATTTAAAAAATGCTTTTATAAACTTGAAACGAAAGGGTATAGATTATATTTCTGCAGGTCGAGCCATGAAGGAAATTTTGACAAATCAATTTTTTCAATTGAAATTTTATGTATTCTTCTTCTTTTTCATAATATGATGGCATATGTTGAAACGAATTTAACGACCTATGTACGATGTCATTTAGTGTTGAAAAATATTAAATAGAAATTGCATTATAAATTACTCACACACCGTAACGTTATAAATTAATTGACTGAATTGCGATAACGACTGTAATGTTTGTAACAAAACGACGTGCAGTAAATTGAGGTACGGATTCTTAAATTTGAGAGCGTGAAATCAAGAACCCTAATAATTAACTAACGAATTCGGATAATTTTAGTAGAACTTGAAAGGTTATTTGAGACATATAAATAATTATGTATACGTAACAATATAATTATGTATAAATGACAAAATAGTAACAGAAATAGCAAGTATGTCAAATTTTTAGATTTTGCCATGCATGTTTTCATCTCAATTTACTTGTGTTCTTTTAATTCGAATTTTATTTGTCGGACGATAACAAAGGCAATCGTGGGAGTTTGCAAATTAACTTTCAAGGTATCAAAAAATTACTGTCATGGCTTTGAGAGGTGATTGAACATATTATAACTGTTAAATAACAAAAATATTATATTAAATGTGATTCTTATTATATAAATTATTATTTTGCGAAATGTAAAACTACAAGTTCGTGGTTGCTTAAATAACGAAAAAAAGAAGAAGAAAGGAAAATAGAAGAAGAAAAGAAAAATAGTTACGGAACACATAATGCTGAATCTGACCGTCAAGAAGACAGTTGATGTTATTTCTGCTCACAGAATTTAAGCACATTATAAATAATGTGATTTCGGCAACTAATGAACTTTAAGACCGTTTGCAAGAGAATGGTTGTAAAATTCATTGTTCCTTGAAAACATTTTGTCCTCATAATGAACAGAAGGCAATGAAATAAAAGAATGCTTGGCCTTGAGAATCATAAAGGTCGAAGTCATGATAGGTAATTCTTTGATACAATAAAAGTGATTATTTAGAAAAAACCAATTAGGAACGAAGCGAATTTAAAGGAACCTGATTCAAACACAGTCTATGTACAATATGTAGTATTAAAAATATTTTTACGCACATCTGCATTGGTTGGACTAAATGAATGGCGAAAGCTATTAGAAAATATCATCATTTGAAAATAAATGACTGTTAATCAATGAGACGTGTGTGGAATCCACATATAATGAGAATCATTGAAGTATATATAGTTTCGAAAATTCCGATAGAAATCCGAAAAATAGTAGTATCTGAAAAACGTAAAGAATATCTCAGTAACTGAAATACTGGTAAACAGGGAAACAGGTTGCTTAAAATTATGTAACATATTTGTTCGGGCGATTTCTTTCCATAATTCTAATATGTCAAACATATTAGAATTATGCGTAAAAATGACGTTAGGCTTCTTGTCCACATAAACTAATTTATTATTCTGGATCTAGATAAGGACGACGTTAATTGAAAATGATCGTCATTAATGTGTTGTTAAATTTGACTTGGATTACATGAAATACATAAAAATGATTCCTTAATTGATATATATCAATTTCTCACTATTATATAGTGTTGGGCTAGTTTCTAGGTATAAATTCGCTCAAAAATGAAGTTAAATAAATATTATTTAACAGTTCTTATCTGTTATCAGTAAATATCCCAAACTGTAAAAGGTTATATTATGAATTTCTTTATTTTAGAATTTGTATCGGTCTTAATTTTATTGTTAATCTCTATCTTAAACAATATACAATACAATACAAAAATAATTTCTACTTTCCTATAGTCATTTATACTCATACGATTTCTCATCAGAGTTTGAAGATTAATACCACCATTTGAATGAATTTATATGATTGTAGTTAATTCATTTATAAATATAAATTAGAAATCACTTCTCAAGTGTTTATATATCAAAGTTTAAGTGTTTTTCGAAAGAGAACAAAATTTATTTCACGAGTTTAACAACACGAGGAAATGCAGATTATACCTAAACAAACGATATATCGAGTAGCGTTCATTAGCTTCTTCAACGTTATAAATAGAGGGACCGAGTATTCTATTATTTCTGAAAATTATTTATTATTATATATTACTACGTTATTATATTACTATATTATGATATTATTTTATATATTACACATTATATATTATTATATTCTCTGTGTCTTATATCGAGAAATTATTTTAACCTATCTTTCACCGTAAGAAACAATAAAACATAATGGGTGAATTTATGAATGCTTATGTACATATTAGCTTTCACGAAAATTCATAAAATAATACATAATAATTTTTGACACATAAAAATGAATCTCTATTTAAATTTTATTTTTATTTCTATTTCTCTCTCTATACGTAGAAATATGAATTTAAAGAAAAATCTGCGATGTTGTAATGAACAAACGTAATATAATTACAACTGAATAATTATATTACAACTTGTTTAAATATATAACATAACTAATAATTATATTAGTTATTTAATAATAATTATATTATACAACTGGTTTATAAGAAATACTCCTTTCATTCTGTTAACCTTTGTAATCATAATATTCCCATCTATATTATTAATTATATTTCTATATGAAAACAAGTAATTTAAAATTTTTTTAAATATCATATTTTGTGATTTATACATTTTGCTGTATACACATGCAGTTCAGAATGAAATTGCAATATTACATTATTTAATACTTTTATATTAGTATTAGAGCGTCCAAATAGAGACAGTTGACATTGACAATTAAGTTTCCTTTTATCACGCCAAATCATATACTAAATAATTAAACAACACTTTCTCTTCGTTAATGATAGTAATCGAGTTTATATTACCTGTATAATCTTCGGCATAATTGCAGCATTAATCCTCAAACCATCAATATTAAAAACTCTCAATCTGTCACAGCCTCAGAATTCGATTTGAAAGTCCCAATCAGATGAAACAGAGTCTTAATATATCTCATCATCGCGCACTTCTAATAATCCCACCAAAATTAAACTACTTACAAGCAGACAAAGATTTCTTTTTCAGTAAGGGATTTAAAGCTATGTCCATTACTTCCATCAATAAATAGAAATCAGGATTACTGCTAAAATAGGGCATATGAAAGGTGTGTCACACGAAGGTGTGTTCAACAACACGAGTCCTCTACTTTTAGTTAATAGAAATGCACCAATATTTACAGCATCGTAATAAGACAATTGTTTAACTGCTATTTCAAAGGATTATTCTGTTTTTTTTTTAAACCACTTTATTATTTCCGTGGAATATACTTGTGCACCTCGCATGACACTTTGGGGAAAACAGAACACGAAAGAATAACAGTTTCAGGTAAAAGTACTTTCTTTCTTCTTATAATAAAACACATCATTCTTCTTCATTATTCCGTACGTGAAAATACAAAACTATACACTGATACGTTGTCTTGAAAATTTTTTTGAACCAATAAATTACTTATTACTTTAATACCGTGTTTTCGTTCATTTGATCTTGAGTTTCGGAGAGCATTTCTAACGAATTAATGTGCTCCATCTGAGAGGATCACTTTTGCTGAGAAAAGCAGAAACTGAATTTGATTCAATTCGATTGTACGTGTTATTGTAACATAATCGACGCTTATTACTCATTTTGATTCGTTCTCTACGAGTAATTCCGCGACGTGTGCTTCAGTTTTAATTACTGTTTGTGCTTTGACATGTTCCATTAGCGAAAGCCATTTAACTTTATCACGTTTAAATAGGGTCATTGATAACCATGAGTTGCAAAACGAGTCGCTGTCACGCTTTCAAAAGAAAATTCAATAGAATTCCTGTATATGGGTGTAGTTGAACGTCTTCTTTCACTACCTGGAGGAAATAAGGGTTTTACCGGGATTGTCTCTGGTTATTATTGATATTTATTTTAATTAAATTCAGTTTTAATTAAACTCCTAAGCCTTTGTTGTTTTCTGATTTGTGAAAGTATGACAGAATAAACTTGGTAGTTTCAGTGATGCAGTCATTTCCTCCCTCTTTCGTGATCTCTAATATTACCACGAACGTACACTTACGATGATGTGTGAATAATTTCGTGTATCATTACAAGCACCTATGCTATACTAATAATATGCAAATAATTGAGAATTTTAAGCTTTCGTTTTGACATCGTCGAAACCTTTGCCCGTTTTATTAATACATTTGATTGATGTTCCCGACAACATAGAAAATGAGGCAAGAATTTCGTCTAAATATATGTTTGTTCCGACTATACTTGCTTCCAATAATAATATATGAAAATGTATAAAAAAGTTTCAAATTTCTTTACCGTGAATTAGATAGTGTGTCAGTTTTACTATTGTCTTTTGGAAATAATTATAGCTAGAACGAAATTCTCTATTTCTAGAGAAATTAATTCTTAATGAGTATCATATATAATATCCTGTTTATCAGTAGGCGAAACAATTTCAAATAGATTAAAAAATCTGTAGAAATACACGTTTAAACCTTATAAACTAAGTATAAACTAAGTTTAAATCTTATAAACTAAGTATAGAATAGAAACCTAACCTAAACCATTGGCTGACAATGACTTTCAATATATTACTATTGCAAATGTATGAAGTGAAGTTACGAAAATGCCATCGCATCGAATTATGGTAGAGTGAAGAATCAATTCGTAAATTAGAGTTCAATCTTGTTGGGTTTCTTCCATTACTTTCGATTCATTTTCACATTTCTAACATTGAAAGCATACTAACTTGCAAGAGTTTATTATTATTATTCTCAATTAAACACTGCATTATCTTGTCAATATCTCGAAATATCTTCTAATTTACATCACATCGTGTAAATGAAAATAAGATGAAAATAGAAAAATTTGAAGATTGTAGTAGTATAAATTCGCGTAATTATCCGGAGTCTAGCTGTGATCTTCAATAAACATTCATCAAATATATTATATATATTGTATACATAAATATTCAGTTCTCTATTTAACTCCCATTTCCTTAAACTATTGTACAGTTCTAAGGACTTAAATTTGCATAAATATCGACTTGTAATTAATTATTATCATTTAGTAATAAATGATATTATTTAATTACAAGTATAATATTTAACAATATTTAACAATAATCATACAGTGCTTCTAGAATATTAGTTTCATATAAAATATAATTTTAAACGTAAACTGCATACAATTAAAGTAACATTAAACATACGATTATCATAGAATACTTCATTTTTAAATTATTATATAAAACGTAATTTATTATATAAAAGTACACATAATTTTTTATGCTACACATAATATGCTTACATGTTATATATTTATTTTTCATTGAAGCCTTAGCTTTTTATTTATCAAGCATCGTTTCCGCTGTTACATAATTTCCCATCATGCTTATTCTAACGGTTTGAGATAATTAGTCACAAATTACACATGCAGATAAATGTATAATTTGTTATATGATTAACATCGTTAATTTTTTTACATATTTATTGCATGGAAAAAATATTTCGTGCAATAAATTTTCGCATATCATTCACAAAGACGTGAGTCTGACTATAGACTGACCTTACTGAATAATTTTATTCTCAAGTTTGAATATTATCCTGGTTCAAACGCTTTTAGTTTAGAACATCTAACTATTAAAATAGTGTACTTAAAATGAAAGGAAGCCTTTGGAATGCTTCATTAAAATCACGGAGTTTAATGATATTTCACGCAAGTATTGTACCCAGCGAGCCGGGACGTCACATATGCTATCACGCCCGATCGCTTTTCATTCACAAAATTCGACTATTAAAAATAGTGTATTTAAAGCAGAACGTAAAGTCGCAAGAATGTTTCTATAAAATTACGGTGTTCGGTGACAGTTAGTTAGTGGAAACCCTGTCCGACGAGTCGAGATATCTGGTTTGCTATCTCGGGCATACGTGATATACAACTACGCCATTGCTTTTGGGAAGAAGCAAGGAAAAACTCCAGCAGTGCCACGAAATGTTTGCCTTGGAAGAGACCTTCCAGTTACGCTGCCAATCTTGCAACAACCATACGGTGGTGAATTCACGCGTCGTTTCGTTTCAAAGAATTGAATATCCCGAAGCTAAAACCATTGTGCAGTTGTGTTCAATGGTCACGAACACGTGTTATTGGCAGATAAAACAGTATTTACACTGTCACTCGGAATGTTGGACTCCATTTTTTTTCTTAATTAGAAAAATCTTCTCGGATAAACAAGAAAATTGTAAGTATAATTGTAAGTTTCATTCTGAAATATATTGTCCAATTAATTGTAATTAAAATGTATGTGATTCTTGAGGAGAGCTGTATAATTGAATAATATACATATCTATAATATCTATACTGTGTATATATATATATATATATATATATATGCAAACTATGTATATATATAAAGTTTATATATATAATATTTATATGTATAAATAAATTATATATATAAATTATGTATATATATTACTTTTATATAATTTATATATATAAATATATATTATATATATTATATGTTATATATATGTTATTATTATATATATAAAGTATATATAAGTAAGTAAAGTATAACTGAATTATAAGTATTATAGTATTATATAGTATTATATAATACCGATATACTATAATAATACTCTATCATGTTATATTCATATTACAGAATTGCATATATTATGTTCATGTATTATAAAATTCTTACGTTTGAAATACTTGTAATACTGTTATAAATAGTTGTCTATGCATTATTTGTGTGTTATATTATAATTCTATATCGGATTACATAATGGTGACCATGTTTCTTACGTATACCTAAATGCTGTCTGGAAAAACAACCAATTTCTCCAATTGTCGATAGAATTTTGAATAAATTTTAATAGACATGAGATGAAAAAAAAGAATAACAAATCTTTTTCCAATTTATTTAAACCATTAATAATTATAGTGAAGCATACATTACTTTAATATTATAGATGAGAACCTGCAAACTTACGTCATTGAAATGTATCCAATCAAACAAATCTTTCTAAAAACAAATATTGTCAAATAAAGAGAAAATTCTGAATTATTTTTACATAATCTATTTCGCTGTCTACGAAATTTTTTCTATATCAATCACAAACAAATCTTAACAATTAAACATCGAACTTTAATAAATTGAATGTATTGCAAATAACAAAAAGCAACTTGTTTTAACTTTGTATAAAAAATATGTTACCTCATGGCACAGTAACTTTCATCTAATCTTTGTGTGTCATTTTGACATACTTTCTGACTGTATTTCTACAAAACACAAATTTGTGATTAATGTGAAATTTTGCGCAGATAGAATCCAACGACAATTAATAACATTAGAAATCAATGCATTGTACGGAATTGTTTTATTAATATCTCAGAAATTAAATAAATACCCGAAACTAAATTTTCATACTTGGGATTTTCCTTCCATATTTTAGAATTTCATATCGATCTTATGCTTTTCAGATCAATATAGGCAAAATATATAAAATGACAATATGAAGTTATATATCTGTATCTGACAGTAGGTTGACCAGTACTGAGTAGTATAGCGTCTATTACTAAGGATTACTCTATTTAGTACTAATAAAAGATCAACTTTTAGTTGATTGCATCGACTTACCGTCGAGAAAAGACAATATCATTTGTCAACGAGAAATGACAACTTATTTTGGATTATCCTTGTGTAAATTATATTTGTGTAAATGTACATACAATGCATTTAATACATTTATACAAAGTACATACAATACATTTAATACAATTAGTGCATTTAATATTACATATATTTAATTCACAAAATTATTCTACTATGCTGCTATTCAAACTCTCGCCAAACTCTACAAACTTATATTAAAGGAACTATTTTTACGTAATGAAGCTCAGAATTACTTAAAATCTTACTTACAGTCTAACTTATAAATTTCAACCTTTTTTATGTTTCTCAGTAAAATAAATTGATTATTATATAAAGAAATTTATATATTAATAATTAATATATGTATTGGTAACTAGTTATGTAAAGATTAATATAGTGAATTTTAATTAAACAATGGAAACGCACGACAAATACAAAACATGTATCAAATCTAGATTTAAATAATTTCCGTTTTGCCTTTTACTTTGCATTCGTACCATGATATTTATCATAATATGTACTCAGTAATAGATTTGTTTTATAAAACATAATATACGTGTACAACATAATACAGCATAATATATACTTCAAATAAAATTTACATACATAAAAATATATTTGCATTTATCGGCAGATAATGGTTTTGCATTTAAAAATGTAATTTATTAATTTGCATTTTTGAGTTTATCCAGTACTGTATATTTGCAAGTTACTATTAGACATAATTTGCGAAAATGAAATATGCCCTAATAAGTCATTTATCTGGTAGTCGTGTACGTCTGATAATTCTAATGATGATATTGCTATGAACGAAGTGTATTGTAACATTCATTATTTCACGTTTATTTTAACTTCACCAATTTAAATATTCGATACATTATCATTATAACTTACAGAGTTATCAGTATAACTTACACCATTTTAAATATTCGATACATTATCATTATAACATACTTTTCTTTTCATTTTGTTATTATTACAACGTTAAAAAAAGTTGTATGTATACAGATTGTATACCTTTATGTGAGATAATAATTTGACAATAATTACATAGTGTTATTATTAGACTATAGATATTTATGCATTTTTCAACAATTTTAAGATCTATGAAATTCTTCTAATCACTAAAATTTGAAAATTCATGGATTTCTTACGATAATCAAAGATACATAAAATATTAAAAGTAATATATTTCTTAATATATATTTATCTGAGGCGATTTAGAACTATATTTCTAAATACAAGTATTAGCTTTCTTCATAAATATTTATTTAATTGTATTTTTAGGATCATATTTTCAGATACTACCATTAGTTTCGAAACCACGCTGTTACATACTTATGGCAAGATTACCAATTCGAGTATAACGAAAAATCTCTTTCGCAAATCTCAAATTCCATTTATGTGTTAAATATAAAGCATGGAGAGAATATTGGCTAACTGTGAATGACAAGATTTTCTATTTTTAAAAATTAAAAGGAATCACATTTTCTATTTTTATATTTACATTGTATAATACATGTTAATATCTAAATATATATCGTTAGAACTATAATTGTAAACTGTTATCGTCAAGCTTGAATTACAGAAATATATAAAAATACAAATATTTATAACATTTCATTACTTTTTTTGTTTGGAGAATAATGTTCGACAAGCTTCTAAATATAAATTCTAAATATAAATTATTTAACCCTTGAGTAACATCACTGGATGCCGCAGTACACAGAAATATATGTTTTAATTTGCCTAATTTGAGAATTTCTGATCCGACTTAGTATTGTTACTACTCTTTGTCTCAAAAAGGGAACAATCCTAAGTAAAATTAAATAATCTCTTATCTCTTAAGTAATTTCTAACATAATAATTAATTCTTCTCTTTTATCTAATTAATTTTTCCTTCATCATTACAATTCGAAAGGACAGTTGGCCTCACTTAAATGAAAATGCTGTCTAATAAGACAATTTTTAGTATGTGTCATATTTTACTCATGCAAAGTATTGTTACATGTGTACAATTTTTAGTATTGTTGTTTACTAATAATTTCGTGACGTATGCTTCAGTTTTTATTGACAGATTCTTGCGTTTGCTTCTGATGGGTCTTATGAAAGCGTTATTTGTACTTTGGCGTGTTCCATTAGCGGAGGTCGTCTGCAAATTCATAACACCCAGTTGGGTTTTCGTTTACGAATTTGTAACCGAGTTCTAGGAATGCGTTCGATAGAATCTTTGTGTTGATGTCAGTGTATAGAAACTCCTGTACCAACTGGTAACCATTTCGGTTATGGTAGAATGGAATGTCTTCCACTATCTGGAGAAAATGGGAATAGTTAATGACTTGACTTTAATTTCATTTAGTTTGGTTTAGATAATTTTAAAAAGAAAATTTTTTGTCATCCTTTACACATATTTTATTGCTACTGTTGTAGTAGGTAGACACGTGCCTTTAATCAATAACAAAAGTCAAGATGAATTTATTATAATTTTTAAACTAGAGAAATTTCATCTAACACCATTATAAGTTAACCGAAAATCTGAATTAGTTGATTTCGTCGAAATAGAAACTGTTTTCATAATGTTGATAATTTGTTTGAAGGAGCGTATAGATAAATTAAGAATCTCATGAGATATTGTTGTTTTTTAATAAAGTGTATAGAACTCATTCTGTTTAATTAGAGTAATAAGAATCATAAGTGATTATAATAAGAAATGGAAAGAGAAGAAAAAGAATAGTGTGTATTTTGCACTTTAATTTTTTGGTAAGTGATAACATTAACTTTAATCAAAATTTATTACCTTCGTGTCATTATTGTCTTCTGATTTGAGAAAGTAAGGTAAAACTTCTTCGTAGCTCCAGCCACGATTTCCATCCTCTGCCCATTCGTCGTAATCTCTGGGATTACCACGAACGTATAGCAAGTAATTAATAGTACTGCTACCACCCATCACCTGCACATAGGATAATAAATTTTTAAAAGCCCAAACACCAACGAGTTTGGAATTTGACTGTCTGCTGCAGAGAAATGGAAGATAAATTTTCCAATTTCTGTTGACACGTGTTGGAAATTCGTTATATATTTCAAAAATATATCTACCAGAGTCGTGTTGTAAATATAATATTAATGACATATTAAAATATTATGAAAATATATATATGCTCCTTTTTTCGAATATATTCATGTACCTGCGTATTACAACAATCAGATAATTTATAGTTTCTTGGAGAAAATTAGAGTATCGTAATATGTGTATACATATATTACCCCTTGGCATCGCACAAACTCCATCCCTTCTGGATCGACAAGAATACTGCTCCGGTTGCATGCGATATATCCAATCGATATTGCTACCTGATAAAATAGTAGCGAGAGCCGGAATATCAGCTACATCTGGTTCTTCTATACCAGCTTCCAATAATAATACCTTAAAATATATATGGAGATTCAGAAATTCTTAGCATGTAAATTGTGCTAATATTCGAGAAATTTTGAAAAATCCTCATTTATAACAGAAGTTAATCTTATTAACACAGGAATAGTTTGTCTCTCAGTTTTAATCTCAATGTGCAAAAACTATGCGTAAAAATGTCAACAATATCTGAATCCCGGATTCAAGTTTTCTAATATAAAATCAGAGTAAAAGCAGTTAGCCAATTATTTTCTTCGATAGATTGAAACTATATATAAGTAAAGTGGAATGTGTGTCATCGTGATGATTAATATATATCAGGAATTGCCGTATATCATAAAATCGATTATTGGAATACGTATCTTGGAAAATAACAAACGATAATGAATAAAATTCCAAGCTAATTCGCGTAAAAATCTGCAGCAAGTTTACATTCTTGAATAGACATTCCTTATTTCATTTCTATTTATTCAATTATTTCAATTTCAAGAATTTCAAAAGCCACAGATATTCCGAGGATAATAATGAGAATAAAATGTTTAATTATATGTACATTCCAATGCTTTACTTCGCTTAACCGGTTTCCAAGCACACATCCGGCCGATCCAGCTCCCACGATAACAAAGTTATATTCTTGGTCTGAAAACCTCGTTTTATATAAAATATAATTTTACCCATAAAGTATGAAACATATATGTAATAATAATATTAAACATTTTTGATTATTTTGAAATAATTATATAGAACTACATATAACATACTTATTTTATCATATAACATATTTATATTTTTTTTGGTGAAAGTTAAATCTTCACGAAAATAAAACTGCAAAATATATCAAGAATTATTTCATGTTCATTGTTATATAACAATAAATATATTATAAACAATATATTTTAACTAATTAGTCACAAAGTATAAACGCAGGTAAGAATATTATGTTATTTGACACCTTCATTTCGACAAATTCATGCACAAAATATTTTCTGCTCGAATTCTCTATCATGTTAAGCATAATTATTCTTATATAACGCTTTTACTTACAAAATTTAACGACCGAAATAACATGCTTCAGCAGTTCAGCAATAGTTAAGTAAAGTGCATTTTTAATTCAACCACGTGTTATTGCTAGACAGAATATAATTACTGAAATATTGAACTACTAATTTTTTGCATTTTTAGATACGGGAATCAAATATTCCCGTAATTTCTGGGCGCATGAGAATATTGTACAGATTGCATTTTATTTTGAAATATAAATAATTACAATTTAAATATACAAGGTGTAGCAAGGTTTGATATTCAAATTATGCCATTCTGCAGATATAAATAAGACTATAATACATATGCTTGATTAATATTTTACAAAAAGAATAAATCGACGTAAAGTCATATTTCTATTTTAAAGTGTCATTTTATTATCAATGCAAAAGTAATATCAAGCCTACAGAATCGCATATAAAATTTGTCGAATTTCTTAGTACGCAGTTTTGATCAATTTCGTTGAACCGAAAACATTTATGGTGAAAATTTTTACTATTGAATGTAATGATTGTTTCCTACAAGTAGAAATCGGAAAATTTAAGACCTACTGATCCAGGAAACCAAAGGATCGTTCTTTGCTAATCAATTATTTGTTGTGGGGTGTTTTTGTTTTAAGACTGTTAATGTTAGCCACAGTTCATTTCTTTACTATGACATTTCAATGAATTATTTATGGGTTTTTGACAATACAACGTTTTAGACTTAATTCTACCCATATTTGCCTGTTATATAATTTGATTATTTTCATCTGTATTTACCTATATTCTCATTGGGATACGAGTATTCATGATGACCGAAAAGATTAGCAACGAGTATGAGAAGCATTAGACTGGATGGTTGACAAGACGATAGTGTGGAATTATGTGCGCAAATGCTGGATAGATTCGCAAGTACCCACGACAACTTTTTATCTCAGAGTATGATTTTTCTTTGTCGTCTGGAATTTTTGGTCCTCTTGATGATTTAGTTAACTGTCAAGAACAATTACACATAGTATAAATATTATGTACATGTATGTATGCGCAATTTCCGATTTGAATATCTGAGAAAATATGAAAAGTATCAAAGAATATTTTTAAAAAATATCATATCAATATACGCGTCACAAAATGATCTTTGCAATGATTTCGAAACGACCAGTGAAAGTCACTATAAAACATGTAATTGTATTGCACCATCTTCGAACATAATCTTCCGCGTTTTATGACACATTCATCAAATGTAATGTAACTGACGGATACTAACCGACCTAAATTATATAATTAAAATTTTAACAGACAAATGTGCATATAATTTCAGTGATCTTAAATATTTTCAAGAGTTCAGGAAAATTAAGAACAGAATAACGGGCACGAATCTATATGATATCCTTCTACGTCCGAATAACGCTGTTGAGGGACCACAGTTTTCATGAATTCATAATAGCCTAAATTTGCATCATCAGCCCAAAGAATTGGAATGTACGGAATGTTTATGGATATGATTGGTACATGGAACAAATGGAACGCTTACCATTTCGAGTGAAGCGGCAGAGTGCCACATCTGTATTCGGCAAAAGTATCCGATACGAAAACTGTATGATACGTTGCGTAGAACTTTTTATTTAATTGTTAGGTGCCTCTGAACAAACGCCGGAATGCCTAACATCACAACGATCATACTACGAATGAAATATCTAGTGCAATTTTCCACGAAGTCTGATATTCTGCCTTTGTTGTTAAACGCTTATAACATTATTGTTAACATGATCATTATAAAATAAATAAAACGTGTAAGTAGACTTACAATAAATATACTTCTATGTACAGCCTCGGCTCACTTGCAATTTCAGTCACCTCACGTAACTGGTAAACTAATTACAATGTATATATTAATAATATTGTAGTATCGAAATCATTGTGTATAGTTATATGTTTAGTTATTCTTACTTTTAATAGATGGCCTGTTTGCTGGAGATGCGTAAGCGGGAGTATGAGTGTGATGTTGGGGCACGGCGTTGTGAGAGCTTTGGTTTTGAAAAGAAGGAGGAAGGACGTTCGTGTCGGGAGAGAGTCGAAGAAGTGAGTTGAATAAGTGTGGTCAAAAGAGTGCGTTGTATATTAATTGCGTTGTTTAAGTTTATTCGATTTATTGTTGTTTGGGTCGTCTGTCTTGTATTGATCATTTGTTGTTTTATTTCCGTTTTCTTTACTATGTAATATAATAAATCATCTAAATAATATCCCTACCATATTTATACTAAAAATTAAGTTATTTAATTAATTTAAATGAAATTTAATTCATAAGCACAAATAAACGGTATACGCGACATTTGTACGATAATTGTCCCAACTTAAGTGAAGTAGTTTCTTATCCTTCCTTTTCTTTTACAGTTCGTTATACACACACATCATACACACGTGAGAAGTAAAACCTATGCCTTAGTGATGATATCATTTATTCGATATTGATATGTATAGTAATATTACATAATGGTCTACAAGCCAATGTGACAGATTATAACGCATACTAAAGAATACTTGCGGGTTTTAAAGAACCACAGTAAAAGAAAGAATTAGGTGAAGTTTGCAGAGTGAAAATTCCATGTATTCCAAGTACAGTTATTATTTAACAGCGAATATTTGTACTCGGAAATTTAGAAACCCTCTTCCTTGAAGAGATAAGAGTCCTGAAAATTGTAAATAACACCCGGAAGTAAATACGGAAGTTAATTTGTTGCTATGCCAGCTATACAAGTAATCGGACGAGCAGAGCTATTGAACAAACGTCGAATAATACAAGAGCATAAAAGAATAAATTGTATGATAATATATATTCCTTATAATATTGAAATTAAAATATCTTTTACGATATACACATGTATGCACCTCAGTATCTGGATGCACGTATATTTGATAAATATTCAAACTTTATTTTCCCAACAATGACCAGAAAAATTTGCAAAAAAAAAGTTTTACTCTACATTTCTATTTATTTTCGGATGTAGAGTAACCTTTTATTATCCCTTTTTGTCACGCCTAGAATTAACTAAATTCAAACATAGTTGATATATATTCAAACTCAACTTACCTGAAAACAAATGAAATTGCTGTAAATGAAAAAATTTATTATTTTATTTTTTCCCTTCAATTCGTTTTTTCAGATAGAATCATCTTTTACTCGGATGTGTCACCAACACTGAGACATCTTGTATATTAGCAGATGTCACTGTTATTAATATACTGTAATAATTTTATACTCCAGAAACTATTCTTTTCATGTCAACAATCAATTCGATTTTTAGTTACAGCGAATCAAAATATCCGCGGAATGACCAATATCGACCAAAATTTTCGCTCCTTCGATACTATAATATATTACAAATTTTATAGGTTGCAAAAAATAAAGCAATTTAACCGGAATTCAGTAAAAACTCCTGGTGTTATGAATTTTAAATATTAAGCAATTGCGTTGTTTTTCCGCACATATGTACGATCGCAGTTATTAGATAAGCGGTAGCTAATAACGAAAAGGAAGTTGGACGCAAAAAAGAACTCACTAGAGCGATAACGATTATTTGCAGGAGACGATACCGAAACTATTAATATTTCACATTACGCAATTCTGAGAAAACCATAATTTTACTATCCTCATCAAATTGAACAAAATATATATTTTTATGTGAAAAAAAAAATTTATTTTCCCGAAGGTAGAAAAAGATTTTAGTTAACGAATAAGGTTTTAGTTCTACGGTGCCTGCGCGAGATGATTGTTGTTATTTTCCTTGCATTTGATCACAGAATTTAAACGCATTACAAATAGACTGAACTTGACAATTAATCAACTTTAATTTTTTGCGTATGAATAGTGAAGTTGCTATTTATGGTTGAAAACTAATCCTGTTCACAACAAAAAGAATAGGATGCAATAAAACAACATTCGACCTTAAGAGTTATGGAAGATATCACTTTCCGAAGGTATAGAATCATTTTCTGTGTAGAAATAATGCTTACAATAAGGACCTTCGACTACTCGAATATTAAACAATAACACTCTGAATTTGGGGAAAAAAACGAAATTTGAGTAAAGGAAATCTATGAAATAAACCGAATACAAACGATCTATTTAACAGCACCAGTAACCGTAATTTATGGCACGGGATTGAAACTGTTTTGAAAATTTTATTTCTCATAACACATTAAGTGCAGGTACTGTATTTGAATCCCAACCATCTCAGAATACTATTAGCAGCGAACAACTCTGTCAGAAATTTCGATAGATCTTCAGAGTGAACAAATCCAGGTGATTTCATACCCTGGGAAGATTTCACATTCTGCCGGGAAAACTTTCCTCTCGCACACGGTTTTCGGTATCCCGTCAAACAGTTTGCCTGAAAGAGGAAATGAACAAGTCTTCAACGGAAAGGACATTTTGCTCAGATGTGGAAACGCAATCAGCTCGAGACGTTTCTTCAACACGCGCTTTCTCGAATAACATATGGACTTAAAGCAATTTGTTTCCTTATTGTCGTTTGTGGTTCTTGGAGCGAGCACGGTAGTTCATTCGCAAATCGGTCGCAGTGGATTCACGGATTCCGGTATGGTACACAGTGCGCTATTCGAGTCTAAATTGAAACGGCCGAATTGGTCTTAACATATGGGTGCAATATGTAATATTCAAAATATTTTGGAATAAATTAGATAGGAACTATCTATTTGACAGACACAAACGCTATTCACATGATACAATATATAGTATTTAAAATATTTTTAAATCTGCATTTATTTAGATGAAACGAATATCGAAGCTCGCCAGACATCAGCATTTGAGCATCATTCACAAAAATAAATTACTTAATAAATAAGACATCTGTGGGACACGTATGATATGATACTTTTTTAAGTATGTATTTTCGAATATCTTGGTCAAAATCCGAGAATTAGTGGAATCGGCGTATTTTTGAATATCTCAATAATTAAAATGGTATTGGCCGATGTAGCGAAAATTGCTTGGATTTATGTAACATATTTATAATGTAACACAATTATATAACATTTTACTAACGAGTTTATTTAGACATTAATAGATGCTAGTAGCCAAATAGTACAAAATAGAAATTTTATAAGTTTAAAATGAAGTAATTTTAGAATTTTCATAGATGTTCGTAAAATATAAGCATTATGAATTTTCATTTATTCCTTGTACTCTCATTTCTTCCATACATATTTCTGTTTTGGACATAGGCAATCATTACTGATCTGTAACTGCATTGTAATCAAAATGTTGCACTAACTACTATTGAAACGATGAGTTAATATATTTATGCATTTGATCAATTTAGTGTATTTAATGCAATTGTACAATTTATAGTCTTGCGTTTCTCGTGAATAAATTCATCGAGTTTATCTGTAACTGTTCACAGAATGAAAAAGTAACAGGATTTAGTTTTCCCTTTCAGAGAAGAAAAATGAATAATGATATTAAATTCAATGTAGATTTTCCGATATTCTAAAACACTAGATTATTTATATTATTAACAAGCACGAAATTTATCTATTTAATAAATAATGAGAAAAATCGGTTTTCATACATATTTTTAGCAAGCATTTAGATGCAAGTATATTTTTGGATACATTTCCATTTTTTTTCTTTTTTTAGTACACACTTATTTTCTCCTTTTAATATATTTTTGATAAATAGTAAAATATTCTGGAGGATAGAAGTTACTCTGTATATAATCAAAATAATATTGATAATAACAAGGATACATGGTCTACACTATAATCTTCTGGTTATTGATAATACGAATTTAAACTGATTACTTTTGGATCCCTGCAGAAACAATCTCATCATTCACTAGATCCATCCGTAAAACAACTGCACCCACTTGATTGGGGAGATAGATCATTTTCAGCCTAGATGTACCGTTGAGCAAAGTCAATAAAGTAATATTTGCAATTATTTTATGCGTCTGACGGTAGTATCCAGAAATGTGTCCGTCAGATGAAGTTTATACGTTTATTGGTCCGGATAAATTTTTTTTCTTTTTTTTTTCTTCTCATTAACACTTTCGGTTTGCTTTTGTAAGCATTCGGCAGGTTCTTATATCGGTTTGACGGTATCGTGTCGATGCTACTGTAATTGAAGGCGTATAGTTGCATAATAATTTCGCTAAATGTTACAGAAGCCCGAGTGAATGCTTTCTCTTTAATCTTTTAATACTGTCTATATATAAAGTATTAACTAGAGGGTTTGGATTATTTGTCGTTCTCCCTTTATATTTATCAGACAATTATTGAATTCCTGCCCATACAGAGGGAATTTGTAACTCCTTGCGCGAGTCTTCGTTCTTGATGTAGCAAGGAGCATTAACTATTGTTCTAAATATTATAGATTGTACAGCTTTCATCTTTGTAATGTGAATTGTGGCAGCCATTCTAAAAAACTAGATGTCATGTGTCCATATGTGTTTTACTATAACTTTTGTATATCACTAATTTATTTTCTATACTTAATTTCCATTCACGGCTAGTCAACCGGAACATATCTTTTCAAATGTTGTTTCCAGGTTAGGTTTGAATCTAGGTGTATTCCTAGACCAAGTATTTGACTACTTTCGTTTGCTTGACAGCATTGCAGTGTAGTGTAGTTTGTAGGATTTCTCCCTTACGTAGTGTGAAGGTGATGTGCTTACATTTATTATAGTTAATTTCTTTATTTTCTTCTCCAATAGCCATATTTTTACCAGTTTTATGTGGTTTCGGAAGATTTGAACTGCTTCAGCTGAGTTTTCCCGTGCTGCAATTATCGCAGTATCATCCACAACCTCCAGTCACTTGCAATTTTCAACGCAACTTATCACGTTCTTTAATAAATTACAATATAGCGGAATGTATATATTAATAATTAATTCTTGTAGAATTACTTAAATAATATTAATATAATCAAATTTCAATCTGTAGCACAAACAAACAGCATAAACAATATTTGTGCATGTGTCGATTCCTGATTTAAATGCGACCGTTTTTAAATAGTTTCACTTCTTTCGTAGTTACATATATACATACTTATGAATACATGGATACTAATGCATGTTATTATATACATTACTTCTAACATATGTATGTATGTAATATATATATGTATGTACATAGTATGTATATAAGTAATCTAATGTTATATACATTACTTGAATGTGTAAATGAAGAAATATAATAATTTTAATAATTTAAGGTTAATAATAATTTAAAATTTTTGAGAATGTTGTTAGTTTAATTTATGCATAAAATCTTGTATTAATAATTATAAAATTTTAATTTACTTTTTATTCAAAAAAGTTGTGAGATATGCGTAAAACATGGATAAAATCCGTTCTGACGTGGAGTAGAATGATTTCGGTTCGTCTGTGGTTCGCTACTGAAAATTAGACAACAATATAATGATTCTCAAAATTCATGTAACTGGTTCATTCATTACTATATTACCGACTGGTTCATTCATTATTATATCACCTAACCGTTGTTTAACCATAGAACTTAAAACCAGTGACTTTAACGTTGGTACATCAGGTCATGGGACACGAAAGTACGTAAGATACGATATCTATTCGTATATTCATTCATATTCTCGTCTTTGACTTCGTCCATGCCAATGTTAATTCCGGGTCAAAAAATAATACTCTCCAACGTCTTTCTGGCCACACTGGACTCCGAATTCGAGAATATCGCTGAATAAATGCACACGGGAATGAAAAGTCAGCAGCCGGGAATGAAAGCAATAAAATACCGCGTCATTATAACCGCGATAGAACGATAGTAGAAGTTTGGACTTCTTGCCAGCGTAAAGAAATAGGTAAGCCATTGTCTTCATCTAAAAACAGAATAATTTATTCCCTGTGAAAAATAAGCTCACGTCATTCGTACACATAATTCTAATAACTAAAATTAGAGGATGTGTTCCCACTAGCCTCGGTAATTATCTTCGATTGTTGATCATATACGAGAGAAAATGTTGTTCAAAATGACGACATCTGCAATATATCCAAAAACTATCGAAAAAGTTTCCGCTCTTTTACGTTCTTCTTCATTACATTCCTTTTTTCAATTTATTTTCTATAATGCTCGATATTTTAATAAGCTCGAGATATTTCTAAACATGTTGTCATGACATAAGGTTTGTCACTACATAACGATAATATAATTATAAGTTTCCCCTCAATTTTATTTATCAGACATGGTTTACTACTTTCCTTATCCATGTAGAATAATAACAAGTTCCAGTATCTATTCATTTATTCATTTGTACGTATATAAATAGCTATAACAGGAATAAAACAGTTTAAAGAACCATCCACTTCATTCGGGACTTGATATATACTTAGACATCGTGTACGTCGTTTGTCTGTGCTATGGATTGAGAATTCAATATATTAATAACTTTTAAATAATTTTTAATAGAAGAAATAATTTCCTTTCTCCAATTTATTAAAAAACGTGACAAACATTAAAAATTACATTTTTCCAGAGGCTGTACATAGGAACACATATTGTAAGTACACTTATTTTTTTAATTTATTTTATAGCGGTCGCAAGCGATCATGAGAAATGTCAGATAATCAGACTTCATGCAATATTCCACAAGACATATCATTTTAATATCATTGAGGCGCCTGTCATTCTAACGCGACGTTCTCTTAGAAGTAACTAACAATTGAATGTGAAATTCTATATTATCTGACGTATCGTATAGATTTCCTAGCCAATAGTTCTGTCATAAATAGAGTCCCAGTGTGCCGTGTCTCTGAAAATGGTAAACGTGTTATATTGCATTAGTTTGTTCCACATACTAATCACTTCTACAAACACTAGTATACGCATTAGTACATGAGATTCTGTAATTTAGTAATTATAACAATTTCGTTCAGAGTAGTGCCACATCTGAAGCCTTTCCTGGCAATTTCAGTTCTGATCAAATCTAATTCTAAGCTTTCGTGTTCCTATCGAAAACTTCTGTCCGTATACCATTTGTAATCTATTACTAAACTTTTACTATTCCACTTTTAAATATGTTATTATTTTTTTGTAAAAATTAACGATTTATAATAGTACATTATTTGAGAACGTTTAAACTTTGGCGAACTAGCAAGACACTCCCCGATTTTATGCTGCTGCGTTGCGAATAAAAAAGGAATATATAACAGAATAAAGATAGCTGTTAATGGTCCAATGTTAATAACCATAGCTACCATTTCTTTTGGGACTGAGATGTAGGTCGTGATAGTAATAATAATTAACAATCAACAAAAACGTGAACAATAATTCACATTAAAGATCATGGCGTAGTTACATAATTAATAAAGTAGTTACATACTAAAAAGTGTTCAAGAACGCAGTGTCTGTAATGAAGTGTTGTACAATACTCTGATTGGACTCAGTACCGTATACATTGGATCTTATATGTCCTTGTAATATATTGCACCTATTTTTAGTATTTTAAAAAAAGGAGAATACTTTTAGAAATATTAATAACATGTGTTCAATAAATAAAGATGCATAGCAGAATTTTCATTCCGTAAGTGAGTGTTCGAATATCTTTGTGCACAGAATAACAAGTGAGATGTATAATATTCATACGTTCATTTCCATAAATGGTAATGAGCCAAATATATTGTCAATTTTCGTTTGCATCTGACTTCTTAATAACAAGGGAGTGCCATAATAAATATCTCGCATTCCGTCCATGATCACTCAGGTCTCAAATTGAACTAAATTAATATTTCATGTCCTTAATTATTCTAACTTGAACTGTCCCTCGATATAAAATTGAAATTTTGAATTTTACAGTAGTAAAAGTTTACATATAAGATGCAAATGTGAATAATTCAATTTATAAATTTCAGTTTCGTTGATACTGAATGCATTAAACATTTATTCCATTACGCATCTGCCAACCTATTATCATAAAGAAATTCAACATTATATATGACTTTACACATTTCTTATTTATCGTTCAACGAAGCACGAAATTGTAGTCTTGAAGTAAAAAAATCCGATCGAGAAGTCAGATAACAATTTAAAAAAAGAGCTTCAGGCTTTTATTAATTTCTGAAAAATATGCGGTAGAGTACATTGAATACTGATGTTACTAACCGTTTAATCAAAATTTTGCACGATTTGAAACATTTTATAAGTAATAAGTAATGACGTAGGTATTCAGCCATACAGGTTTCATTTGTAGTAAAGCAATATATGCACCCCAGTAATTGCAATTAGTTAAAATAAATCAGAGGAATATTTATTACTCTTTTTCTCAATCCTGTCAATCTTTATTGAAAGAAATTTATTTCAAACAAATCGAGATATACCCGAGAAAGTTATAACATGTGATTCGTATTCAATGATAAGTATAAAACTTAACAGAATTGATGAGTAAAAAAAGAAATGACTAAAAGCATTTAAGCATAATAAAATATACAGTTCCAGGCGTATATTAATACTTATTCTCAATTGTGATGAATGTTTAAATATATGGTTGGTTCTCTAAGCATTTAGATATACGTAAGAAACATCCTTATAATATAGTTTGACACAATTTGATACAAAACTGCAATATAAGAAGCAAACAACATATATTCAATTGCGTATAAAAATACCACAACTATTTCAGAATAAAAATGAATAAGGATTTTGTAATACATGAATATAATGTAATTATATAACAATATAAATATAATATAAGAGACCATTTCTAATAGTGGTACGCATATGCAATGTCGTTTCTTCGTATTGTACAAAATTTTATTTTATTTAAAGTATTCTCTTTTAATTATTGTAAGTAGATGTTTATTAAATTTGAGAGATGCGGCAGTCATTATGATTAGCCCTAATATAAGAAGTAGTTATGTT
This sequence comes from Tetragonula carbonaria, assembly GCA_032399595.1. Lineage (NCBI taxonomy): Eukaryota > Metazoa > Arthropoda > Insecta > Hymenoptera > Apidae > Tetragonula > Tetragonula carbonaria. The sequence goes on from JAUCRC010000065.1 coordinate 61,485, forward strand.
TATACATATGTATATTATTGAATTAGACATATTTTTTAAAGAGTGAAGAAAATAACTGCAAAGCTTAAAAAGCGCCAAAGAAGGATCTTCATTTTTGATGAAAAATGTCGTGGGCACCACGAAGTGTACCAAGGATTTGTTCAACTAATTCTGAAATAACTGCCTGTCAATCATCAACACTTACGCTTCTGGCACTCATTGCTAAACTATTGGATCATTCCAAGGACTATTCCTGCCAAGTTATGATACAGGTAAAAAAGGATGAAAATAATTCAGTTATAATTACAGGTAATTGTAGGACTAAAATGTTGTACACCCAAAACGTAATGTGACAGATAAATATGAACAGTTTCAATAATAGAATAACAGAGCAGAATCAGTTCCCTGATCAACAGGATTGCCGGGCTTCTATTTATGGAACAATATTTTGTCACATTAAAAGTAAAAGTTTGCTACAAAGAACTGTTCATTCGGAAAACAGATTGGACAGATGAATCAAAACTGCGTATGAAGAACTTGACGCGTGTGAAAAAAATTTGACGTAATATTAAATAGTTTCGATTAAATAGCTTCATATCTGAATTAAATGCAGAAGACTGATTGAATAGCTTCCAAATGCACACATAGTTCTTATCCTATGAATAATTGGATAATTTTTTGATAAACATTTGCTAAATAATTTTTGCCTGCAGAATACAATTGGCAGAGTTAGAATACCAAACCGGTAAATTCTGTATATTTGAATTGCAATTATTTCAAACCGAAAGATAATACTCTCATTGTTCCAGAAGATGAATGCTGGATGAGGAGATTTGCTTCCATGAAAGTGAAAAATATTAGTGGAACTAACATTTTGATCAACAGAAGTGCGTGTAGTAATATCATTTTTCTGTATTATACATGTGCTGTTACCGAACTGCTATTACTACGACATACACTATGACTTCGATGAAATATTTGGAAACTTTATTTTGTTTTAGACAGTTTATTTGATCATCAAATTTTCTAAATGAAGGCGTTGCAGTGCAACAGTGTAATAACGAGTGTAACATTCGAACAGAAACGTAATACGATTGACTGCTAGTTGCTCACATAAAAATAATAAAATTACATTTGAATGCTGGACTATTTTGAAATAATTACAAATACAGCTACGAATGCTATCTATAATTATATTTTATCTATAATTATAGAACTGCGAATGCTATCTATAATTATATTTTGTCTATAATTATAATGCTATTTTTGATAATATTTTATCTCTAATTATATTTTCTCTGTCGAATTAAAACTTTATGTATAAAAAAATAAATTTTCCAGAAGAGTAATACGATTTTATAATCGTTGGAGCTGTATCAGCCGGATGTGTACTTCCAAACAGATTGAGCGAAGTAAAACAATGGAAGGTATTTGTAATTAAATATTTCGTGTCATTACTAACTGCCAATGTTGGTCGATAAATGTGCATTTTTAATATAAAATAATTGAAGGAAATGATAACTAAATAAAGAACGTTTATGGTATATTTGTCTAGATTATTAACATTGTGCATATTTAGAGTAATTTCATATAAATAGTAATATTCATATAAAATTGTATACCGTTGATAATTTTTCATCATCTTCGACGTTAGATGATCAAAAAAATGAAATTATGATGTGCTTACTGATGTGTTTGTCAATTGACATGAAGTATCATATTCGACTTTATATATCTGTCATTTCTGTTGAACATACTAAAAAAGATTACGGTTCTATTCCGTTTAATCTTGATTTGAAACATATGTGAAAGCATTATAAGGATTCCTAGACTTTTTGGCAATTTTTGGCTACTGAAAACCAGTTCACGAATGATCATCGTTCAGGAATAAGGATTAACTGCGCTAAAATTTGGGAGTTTCGTTTCAGATGCAACTATTTTCAAAAGTTTCGGAATAACAAGAAAATTTACATGTTCAGAGTTTATGACATTACTCTAAAGCTTCATATATATGTTCAGGTATTATTATTAGTAGCTGGTATAGAAGGACCAGAGGTAGCTGAGTTTCCGGGTTTCGCCATTTTATTATCAGGGAGCAATATCGATTGGAGGTATCACACACCACCGCAGGAACACGCTTGTCTATCCGCAGAGAGCAAAAAGTGCTGGAAACTTAGGGGAAAAGAATGTGTACATGCTTTTTATCAGACCTTTCTACAGTTAGATGCGAGGAATTGACTTGTCATGAAGTAAAAGACAGCTACTCTTTGATGAATATTATCAGTACTGTTTATGTCCATACTGAGACTCAAAGAAATACTCGTGCGCAAAAATTTTTTTTAAATATGTATAATATATATAGGCTGATCCATTTAAGTGAGACTCTTTATATTTCTGAGAACGCCACACAAGCACAATAACGATATCAGAATGACAAAAGTTTTACCCGTATCATTTACCTATACATCAAAATCATCACGGAACAAACTTTCGAGTTCGCTTGCACCTCTTGCAGTGGAACCTTCAGTAATACGGGAGTAACCAATCATTCTTCAGAAGAAAAATTTAAATATTTGGACATCAACGTTAATCAGTCGTTCATCTCATTGTACCATTAATGTTAAGCGAAAACTATTCATTTCAAAATCACAGCTCGAAAAGATATTTAGGTGGGCTGATTGAAATGAGTGGCCTCTATACAAAATATTTCTTCACGTATATAATAATTCGAAATATCATCAATATAAGAGGTACAACACGATTATTGTAGTTACTCGTGAAATTTGAAATAAATCTAGGAATATGTACAGAAATTAGAAATAGTGTACTTTTATAATCTCTAATTCAGAATCTATATACTGTTGTTAGTGTTGTTAGTAATTTGGCCGTTCAAAGTTTGTTATCACACTTACAGGTGATGGGTGGTTCCAGTGCTGTCAATTTAATGATGTACGTCCGTGGTAATGCAAGAGATTATGACGAATGGGTAGAAGAAGGAAATAATGGCTGGAGCTACGAAGATGTTCTTCCATATTTTCTGAAATCAGAAAATAACAGGGATCCAGAGGTACTAAATTTGATGTATACTAAATACGAAGAGCGATCCAGGTAAAACTTCCATTCGCTCTAGATAGTAAAGGAGAGTCTACACTACCATGGCGTAGGTGGTTACCAATCGGTAGAACGTTTCCCATACACCGACATCAACACCGATATCTTGCTGGACGCATGGCAAGAACTCGGTTATGAAATCGTAGATGTCAACGCAAAGAACCAATTAGGTGTGATGAACCTGCAAACAACTTCCGCTAATGGAACACGTCAGAGCACTAACAGCGCTTTCATACAACCCATCAGATGCAAACGCAAGAACCTAACTATTAAAACAGATACCTAAAGAGTAAAGCATATGTAACGAAATTGCTTGTATGCAATAAGACGAAACGTGTAATAGACGTAGAATACGCTTCAGAATGCGAACTAAATTAGGTACATTTTCTGCAAAAAAAGAAGTGATTCTCTCAGCTGGATCCATTAATTCTCCAAAAATTCTTATGCTCTCTGGAATTGGACCAGAAGAGGAATTAGAGAAACATGCCATTCATGTAATTAGTAATTTTTCAGTTGGAAGATACCTTCAAGATCATGTAGCAACTCATGGTCTCGTAATTTCACTTAATTTTACTTCCACGAATGAGAATTTGTCCATGATTGAGGAGGACATTTTCTACAATCAGCGGACACATAGAGGACCATTATCTGCAACTGGTGTACTCACTTCCTCTGTTTCCACACAAACACTCTACAAACATGTAGTAGGTGTATCAGATATACAATTTCTATTCCTAGGTGGTGATCGGGATGATTATTTAAATTATCCAGCAGCATCTTTTCAAACAATTGTCACCCCTTCCTCTAACTATAATGCCATTTATATTTTACCACTTCTATTGTCGCCTAAAAGCAGGGGATTTTTGTTACTGAACGGAAGTGATCCTTTGTGGAGTGCACCCTTAATTGATCCTATGTTTTTTACTAGTGATCCGGATTTGGACGTATTAGCGGAAAGTGTGGGAATAGCTTTGAAATTGTTTAATACAGAATCGTTCAAGAAATATGACTTTAAATTGATGGATAATCCTTTACCTGCTTGCACTGATTTTGTGTTTGGTGGGAGAGATTATTGGAAATGCGTGATAACAAAATATACAGAATCTATTTATCATCCGGTTGGAACTTGCAGGATGGGACCAAAGTCGGACCCTGATGCTGTGGTGGATGAGAGGTTAAAGGTTTATGGAATCGATGGTTTGAGAGCTGTAGATGCCTCGATTATGCCAAAAATTGTTAGCGGGAATACGAACGCGCCTACCATTGTGATCGTAGAGTAAGATAGTTATATGTTTGAGGAGGAATGGTTGTCTAGCCATGATCTAAATGATGTGATGGTTTGATGTTTGAAGGAATGATTAAGTGTAGAAATTGTTTGTCTCAATTTATGCTGTGTAATAGTAAAATAAATGGGAGAATATTGTAATCATTTAATGTAAGAATTAATTATCTAAGTACACATTATGATATGGAATTACATTTACATGAATTACAATTTATTTTCTCTTATTTTGACATAAATTATTAATACTAAAGGAATATTAATGGAAGTGTGAGGAATGTATATATAATTATACAATTTGTACAGCTATATAATTTGTCGTTCATACAAAAATTGCTCAAGCTCTTTCGACAGTTCGTATAGAATCCAATTGCTCTCGTCGTCCTCCTACTTCAGACGTTCCGACAGCGTCTTGTATTCTTTCACTCTACAAGCTGCGTTTCTGGAACGTAAAAATGAGTTTACATTTCCCGGAGCAATTCGTTTTATTTAATTATATAATTCTGTTGTGTTGTAAGCAAAAAAAGTTCAGAATAACTGTGTGTCTTATTAACACTTCTTCTAATTTCTCATGCTCTAGTTATCGTTATGGTTGAATGGCATTCTTCGGAATCTTGATTTCAATTTTGATTGGAATTTCTTTGATGTCTAGTTGCCTATGCCTTTCATTAGAAGTTTGCCGTGGCTTCGGTCATATGAATGATTAATCGTTTGTAATAGGAAGTCGTTAATGGTGCGTACGTTAGCCAAACAATGTAGTTCTTTTATTAGAGTTTCGTAGCTTCTTCCAAAGATTATTCTGTTCTAATTAGTTTTGTGTTTGTATTTTGTGAATGTGTGACCTAGGTGCAGCCGCCATATTTGGTAACCATGCAATTATCGGTTGAATGCAAGTTTCGTATATTTGAGTTTTATTTATGTCTTTATTTTGTCTGTTTCTCGCAATTGATGGGTATCCCCTTTTGAATGAACAGGGTGTACCTGGTTCTATGTGTTGTTACCAGTTCCTGTGATACATTGCTATCCAGAATGTGCTATAGATATTTGACCGTGCTAGACGAAGGTATTTCCTGTTCGTTTATTATAATTCTTTCTTTAGGTCCTATTTCTTCTCTTGAATGTGATGGCCTGTGTTTTTGTGGGCTTTATTCTTAACTTCCAATTTTTGAGGTATTCACTTATTCTAACTAGATGTTCCCGCAAGTACTTGGTGGGCTTTAATTCCTGCAGTATATATATATTGCTTTGTCATCGAAAAATATATTATCAATTTGTTATCGTCGTGTTATTCGATTGTAGAATATCGTTAATGAAGATGTTAATGAACAGACCGGGCCAAGGTTAGAGCTCTGCAGATGTATTTGGACTGATAATTTTCTGTCTGAGTGGTAGTGTTGCATTACTTTTATTAATGTGATTGGGATGTTTATTTGACGTAGCTTGACTATATAGCATCGTGTTACATCGAGTCAACTGCTTTTTCTATATCAAGTAACACTAGTGGGAAGACTCTGTTTTTATTACACTCATTAGACTTATTATTACATTTCGGTAGCGCACTCTCTGTGATTGTGAGTGGCTGGCGTTCTTAAAGAAGGAGGAATCCGAATTGATGTGGTGCAGTGAGGTTATTGTTGTGATTACTAAGGTATATGTATAACATATTTCCGAATACTTTGATTACGGTATTTAGTAAACTGATATGTCTGTAGTCATGCGTTTTCCTAATTTATGTATAGGTATTGTTTTGGCAGTTTTCAATGCTGTGAGGAAGTAATGTAATTTTGGCTTGTATCTGTAATATATTTGAATATTGTGAAGATTGTTTTCATGAGAACATTTTTAAGTATTGTTTCTTCGTCTATATCAGGTGATTTGTTGTTTGGAACATTTTTAATTCACAAGTGTGAGAGATTTAATTGTTTATGTTCACAGTATTCAAAGTTTTCTTACTTCGCTTGCCTGTCCTGTTATGCTGTTTTCCAAGAATGGAGTGGGCATTGAATACGATGTCGTGTATTTCTACAAATCTATTTTCAAGAGCTGCTACTATCTCGTTTGTGTGATATAGTTCCTGTGCTTGTTCATTTTATAGTATTCGAATAATGTTGTGAGATCTTCCAGTGATTTTGCACAAACTTCAGCGTGTGTGACCTGCAGTTTTTGTTTTATCTATTTTTTATGCCAGTTGCTGTTGCTGATTTCCGTACACTATCTATGTTTATTTGTTCTTCACTGCAGCTCTTCAAGTAAGCTTCCCAATTAGTGTGTTCAATTTTTTGAATTTGTTTATGCTTTTATTGTTAGCCTTGCGAGTAATACTGATGGGTGATTGGAGAAAAGATCATCAATCGTCTGAATCTTGTAAGGTGCAATCAATCGTCTGAATCAGTAGGGTGCATTTGAAAGGAATATATCTATGTTGGCAAGTCTGCAGTCTGGTTGTTTTCATGTACGGCTGTATTTGATAATTTCTGGTTTGTGCACGTTTCTAATTATTAGTCCGTTTTGATTTCTGCCCATGTTATTCCAAATTTGATGTATTTATGTCACGCTCTATCATATAATATTTTATTCCTCCCTGTTTAATGATTGCTTTCAGTTCAGTTGGTGTTACCTTCGATATCCGATGCTACGGATAATAAAAATACGTAAGCTGCTCTATTTATTTGTTTAGGCGATGTTTTAGTGGTTATCATTAAGATTTCCTTGTAACTATTAATTCAATGTTAGGTGTATTCGTTTGTGGAATGTCCTCTATGGGGATATTTTTGTGGATCGCGACGAGTACTTCTCCTTTTGCGGGCTTGCCTCTGATGGAGTTCCACTCTCTTCTGATTATAATATAGTATACTAGTATCAGTGGATCTGTTAATGCTAGCTATGATTCTGTCACAAGTGCTACGTCGATATTGTTGTTTTCTTGAAAATTTTCGAGACAATCATGTTTTCTGTTACTAATGCTTGTGACATTCCATTTGATATTATTTTACAGGTTCTTAATACACAACTTGAAGTTCTTGCACTACAGGGATTGCGGCTGATATCCTACCAAAGTCATCTGTACATTTTGTGAAATGTTTCTTGATCAAACTCACGAATTGATTCGATTCGTTTTAATACTATACATATTACATATATATATATATATATATATATATATATAAGTATGTGTTGGAGTTCTCTAGAGAAAAAACAGATTTGAAATTTCTTATCATTATGCAAATGTTCAATGCGTCGAAATGTTTATTTCCGTTGGCTATTTCATGCAGGCAAGCGATCCAGTGTCTACCGCACTTCATTATTTCACATAATGCAAAAACATAGCTGTTGGAATAGAATCATACCTATTAGAATAAGAATTTAGAATAAAATAATAAATGTATTTTGAAAGCAGTGGCCTCAAGTCATAAAATAATTATTAGTATTATTGATGTACGATTGTCTTTACAAAATCATAATAGTTTAAATATTAATTATTCAGTTGAATACACTAGGTATCCTTCTTGGATGTCAAAAATGTATTATAAAATTTTCTCGAAAAACAGAATATAGCAAAATACAACTCATACGTAAATGAATGCGTGCACTTTTGTCTTCAGTTCATCTATCTATTGCTTTTGTAGTCATTTGAAAGTAGGGTATATAATTATACGCATTTCAATTTTTCTATAAAAGCAATTAAAAATTTTGGTTACAAATAGAAATTCATTCTAATCACCAACATTGCAAAAAATATTTTACTTTTAATATTCTATGTACATTTTTGATTATTACAGGAACTCTTGTATTTTTGTGTTGTACTTATATTTCCAAAAAGTGCATATTCGCTGTTCGATAAGTAACACTATTGTCTCATGTAAAGAAACATGAAATACATTTTTGGACGTCCTAGTCTTTCATCGTGAACCTGCAGAAAAATTATTTGTTTTCAAAAAGTATTTGGATACATTGTAGATTTCGTCATTTTTGAATAGCATTTTTCATACGACGGTCGATCTTAGTTTTCGAAATATTTTGCAGACAACTACGAGTAAGATAATCATATCCATGATGTAATATTGATTACTTGCCTCCATATGTCGACATAATAAACAGTATCAAACCGGATTCTTATCTTCTGCTTATCAGATACAGAATGGCTGCGTAACGTTGAATAATTTTCAAAATCTGAAATTTTATGCACGTTGAAGTCACATAAGCAGTAGTCTGCCGATTTCTGCATGGTCGAAAATACCCGAACTTGGCTAAAATGGCAGACAAAATGGCATTGGATATGACAAAATTACGAAGAAAATCTGTCTGTTTAACTCAATTAACAATAAATGCAATCAACGTACTCGATTTCCTGTCGTTGTTAATCGCCCCAATTCCGTCGCGGTGAAGTGGCCGGTAATTATTTTATTGCATAAAACAGTCATTTCTCGAAGATATCTTTTAAAATAGATGTTACTCTCCATTAGAACGTAGGACGTACGAACGTTGGAAACAAGCGGCGTCTGGCACTAACGTGTTTGTAGAAGTCATCTATGTATTTAAATTCATAAACAAAGAGAGCGGTCTGATGTGCCGAATATGCTTGGATGTTTGTTACAAACAGATGCGTGTCATAAATGCTAATGAATAGAATTTAGTTTTTAGCATCGGCAGACTTTCGCAAATGTTTCGGAACTTGATTGCTGACAGTATGCAAAGGAAAAAGTTGTTCAAAATATTCACAATATATCCAAAAACTATAGAAGAAAAAATAATTTCTCTAGAACTTCCCACATTCTTTTGTTTCATTTTCTCTAAAGGATTCGTGACACATTACTATCGTAGCATACATGAATCGGTCATATAACGATTAGTTTCACCATACCTTTATTTATCAGGTATTGCCCATTATCGAAAATGTATATCGGAAGAATAATATATTATTAACAAATACATTAGGTTTTACGTTTCACGCATCATACAATTACAATTTAATTAGAAAAACGATATCATTTAAATCGGGACTAATGAAAGTAAAAATATCGCGTATGTTTGCGTTATTGAATTAAAATTCATTATTGAAGTACATTTTACTATAAAGATTAGTTACAATCAGTTTCCATTATTATAATTAAATAATTCTGCAATATGAGAAAACAGTAAATTACAAATGAATCTGTACATAGAAATACATATGTTGTATGTACGTAACATCGGCTGACATCAACCAATACGTATATTATGCATTGTCTACACTGCCGCTTATTTTTCAAACAAATATTTAAGAATATACTTTTTGGTCATTGCGATGGAACGTTGAAAAAGAACGTTGCAAAATCACACGTTTTAGCATTTAAACACAACATTTTATTATGCATAAACGATACGGTGGATAAAGCGAAGGTAACACATACATGCTGCTGTTTTCTGAGGTGCATAGGTACACAATCACTCTTTCGCAATTTCAGCTCTTTGGACATGTATCTTTGTAGGCTATTTTACAAGAATATATAGCAATAATCAAATAGCTAAACTTTGTGCGCTTCTATACGTTTGGAGTTGTAATCGACATTCAGCTTCAAGTCCGAAACAGCAGACGATATGAATATCTAAGCCTGTAAATGCACTACTTACGTATGATGATAATCGCCATATACATATTAGCCAGATATAATAAACTAGCTCAGACGTCATTCTTATCTGCTACTTATTATTTATAAAGTGGTTCGCATAATCTTGGATGAATTCTTACGTAGGCAACTTTTTGCCTGATACGCCACATATTTGTTGACGACATGCCCAATGACCTTCAGGTTTTTACACCACTCTCGAAAATTCGCGATTAAATGAGCGATTAAAACGATATGTGCAACAACATATACCAGATTACAAGAAATGTTTGCGTTAAGATAAATTTACTAACAATGAATGTCGCCAACGTATTGGATGTATGTTATTGTTCTCATTCCGGGCACGGTGAAATTGCCTGAGAATATTCCTCGAAATAGTTGTTTCTCCAGTAAATTCTTTAAAGGATGTCATTTCCTATTGTATAGTATACGTACGTCGCTTGGAATCGGCATGTGCAGTTATATATTTTCGTAGAATATATCGATGTATACATAATGAAGAGAAATATGGCTGATGCGACAGTTACATTTGGAAATACATATCTGATGCAAATAAATAAGAAAATTTCAGTTTAGTAACGATGAGTATCGGAAAATGTTGTAAACATTTCTGCTTCGGCTCGACGGACCAAGCGATAAAATGGCGAATGTCTGGTGAAATGCTTTGGAAGTGATGTAGAATTGAATGATTCCGATATAAGACTCGAAATCGCTATAAATGGACTATATGCATTATAATCAATTGTTGAACCACTTATAATTGACTATTTGACAGTTTCTTAATATGTATAGAACGTATTAGTATCTGCAATAACGATAATCGGCCAGAAAGCAGTAACAACTGAAATATGGCAGTATAGCAGAAACGTAACATAGTGACTGTAATGACAAGCACAGTGTCATCCTAGATGACACCAGGCTTGCTTTTTTGGAAAGTGATGGCGAGTGTGGGTCAATCACTTTGAATCGCGAGCAATTTGATTGACCATCACATAATTCTTCTAAAGATGGTGAACTTAAACAACAGTGCCAATCGTTTTTAGTGGACATTAAACATAATATGCATGTAGGTCGGTAGCCGGAAATGAAAACAATAAGCTATAGACGCGATAGAACTATAGTAGACGTTGGCGTTTCTTGCCAGCATAAAGAAATGAGTAAGCCATTGTCCTTAGTTAAAAATAATAAATTCTCTGTGGACAATAAGCTTAACATCATTCGCATACATAGTGCTTGTAACTAAAATTAGAGGAAATGGTCCGACTGGTTTCGGTAATTTTCTTCGATTATTGACCATATGCGAGGAAAAAAGTTGTTCAAAATGTCGACATCTGCAATATATATCCAAAAACCATCGAAAAAGAATCCGCTTTTCTACGTTCTACGTTCATTACGTTTCTTTTTGTATTTTAGATTTCTAAACGCTGGATATTGTTAAAAACTTGATATAGTTCTAATCACGTTGTTGTCATCGCATACGTTTTATAACGATAAAAAGACTGTATAATTATTATACAGTTTCACCTCAATTTTATTTATCAGACATGGCTTACTACTTTTCATATCCATATCAGATAAATAATATGTTCCGGTATCTATGTAACTAGGTATATATAACTATAAAAAGTATGAAACGGATTGAAAAGTACTTCGTCACTCCTACCGCTTCGTTCGGGGTTTAGATATATATACAATCATCGCGTACGTTCTTTGTCTGTGCTATTGAATGAAATTTCAATATATTTATACTGTTTATGTAATTAGTCATATAAGTATTAATTATTAATATATGTCCTTATCCATTCCAATTTATTAAAGAACGTTATAAATTGGAATTGCCCAGAAGTTGAATCGAGGTTAATACACATAATGTAAGTCTATTTCTTTTATTTACTTTATACCGGTCGCGTTAACGAATGCAGCAAGCGATCGTCAGACACACCAGAGTTTCTTATTTCGTTTACTGCTTTCTTCTTTATTACATTCCTTTTTTTACTTTATTTTCTTAAACGCCCGATAGATTCTAGAAACGTTGTCGTCAAGGCACATATACTTATCTGTCACATACGATTAGTTTCCCCTGACTCTTATGTATCAGACATCATTTACTGCTTTCCATATCGGACAAATGATACGCTGTAGTATCTATTCAGATATTCACATATACGTAGCTATACAAGGAATGAAGCAATTTAAAAAAGAACCCTCCACTTCGTCTGTGCTATTGACTGAGAATTCAGTATATTAATACCTTTTAAATAATTTTTAACCGAAGAAATAATTCTGAATTTATACGTTTCCTTTTATCCAATTTATTAATGAACGTGACGTTGAAAATTACTGTTGTCCAGAGGCTGTAAATAGAGATATATATTGTAAGTCCTATTATTTCTTTTATTCACTTTATAGTGGTCGCGACATAACGAATGCCGCAAGCGATCATGAGAAATGTCAGAAAATCTGACGATGTGCAAAATTGTATAAGACATTTCATTTTAGCGACACGACGTTCTCTTAGAAGTAACTAACCATTGAATGTGATATTCTATATTATCTGACGTATCGTATAGATTTCCTAGCCAATAGTTCTGTCATAAATAGAGTCCCAGTGTGCCGTGTCTCTGAAAATGGTAAACGTGTTATATTGCATGAGTTTGTTCCACATACTAATCACATCTATAAACGCTAAGCATTATAATATGAGATACTGTAATTTAGTAATTATAACTGTTTCATTCAAAGTAGTGCCATATCTCAAGTCTTTCCTCGCGATTTTAATTCTGTGCAAATCTAATTTTAATCGTTCATGTTTCTAACGAAAACTTCTATCCGTACACCATTTGCAACCTATTACTAAACTTTTACTATTCTATTTTTGAATATATTTTTATTTTTTTGTAAAAATTAACGATTTGTAACAGTATATTATTTGAGAACGTAGACTCAGTTGCACGGCGCTTTTTAAACTTTGGCGAACTAGCAAGACACTCCCCGATTTTATGCTGCTGCATCGCGGATACCAAAAGATTATATAACTGAAGAATGATAGCTGTTATTGTTCGAATAATAATAACGATAGCTACCATTTCTTTTGGGACTGAGATGCAGGTCGCGATAGTAATAATAATTAACAATCAACAAAGACGTCGACGATAATTCATATTAAAGATCATGGTCTAGTTACATACTTAATAAAGTAGTTATATACTAAAAAGTGTTCAAGAACACAGTGTCTGTAATGAAGTGCTGTTTAATATTCTGAATGTTCTTAGTACAGTATGCATTGGATCTTATATGTCGTTTTATATTGCACCGATGTTTAGTATTTTAAAAGACGTTATAAACTTTTAGATATATTAATAACATGTGTTCAATAAATAGAGACGCATCGCGGAATTCGAATTCCGCAAGTGAATGTTTGAATACTTTTGTGACTTGAATAATACGTTAGATGTATAATATTCATTCGTTCATTTACAAATATGATTTTTAACCAACAATATTGCCAATTCTCGTTTGAATCTGGCTCCTTGATAGTGATTGCCGTAACATAGATCTCGCATCCTCTCTACGATCAGTCTCTACGATCAGGCCTCAAGATACATATTTATTTAATTCATTGATTACTTATTTGTCTAATTTGAATTATCCCTTGCTGTAAAATTGAAATAATCAATTTTGCATTAGTAAGAGTTAACATATTGAACGCAAATATAAATAATTCAATTTAAAAATTTCAATTTTGTTGATAATGAATGCAGTAAACTTCTGTTCCATCAAGCACCTACCAATCTACTGTCGGGTAAATACATTCAATTTTATATATGATTTTACACATTTCATATTTATTGTTCAGAAAAGCACGAAATTGAAATTTTTCAGGTATTAACTTCCGAAATAGTAGTAAAGAGCGTCGGTACAATTCATTGTATTCTAACGTAACATAATTATTAATCGATGAATCAAAGTATTGCTTGATTGGACACATTTTACACAGTATTAAAGCTAATTTTTGATGTCTACAATTACAGTTAGTTTAAATATCTCGGAGGAGGGTTTGTTATTCTCATTTCCAACCATATCAATCTTCATTGAAAGAGATTTATGTCAAACAGTACGAGATATATCTGAGAAAGGTGTAACATAAATTTCGATCTCAATAATAAGTCTAAAACTTAACACAATGAATGATTAGAAGCATTTAAATATTCTGAAATATTCTATACCACTAGCATATACTAATGCGCATCAATCAAGATGCGTATTCAATATTAATAAAAATTTGAATATTTGTTTGTCTCCCTAAGAGGCATTTAAGTATAAGTAAAAAACATTAATATAATTTTACATACAACAGTATTATAATAAACCAGCAACGTATATTCAACTACTTATAACAATTCCACAAATATTTCATAATATAAATGATTAGGATTTCTGTAACACAAGAATATAATGTAATTCTGCAACCATATAAATATTGTAGTGCTTTTAGTAGGGGTATCCACAAGAAATGTCGTTTTTGATGTACAAAATTTTATTTAGTTTAAATTATTTTTTTTTTAAGTTATCGTCACTAGATAGCAATGCATACTAAATTTGAAAAAAAAACGACATTGCTTATGGATACTCCCAATATAATAATTATAGTACATGTATGTGTACACATGCGTATATTATATTCTATCATTCAATTATATAGGTCTCTTCAAGTATCATGGAAATCATCGCAACGCTCAAGAAACGCAAATCGTCATTTCTAAAGAAAAATGTCGTGGGAACCTGCAAATCTAACAAACGTCTGCTCAACTAATTCTGAACTGTTAGCCTGTCAAACGTCCATACTTGCGTTTCTGAAACTCGTCGTTAATTTGTTTGGAAATTCCAAAGATGATTTCTGTCCAAATTATGATACAGGTAAATACGGATGAAAATAATTTAATTATAATACAGATAATTGTAGGACTAAAATTTTGCGTAGCCAAAAATATGATGTGCTATAAATACGTACAATATGAACAGATTTTTTCAATAACAGATTAACAGAGAAGATTCAATCTCTCGATCTACGAGATTGCTGGACTTACAGCATTTCGTAACATTAAAAGTAAATATTTACAGCAAAGAAGTGTTTTGTCTGGAAAATGGATTGGATAAAAGAATTAAAACAGCATATGACGAACTTGATGCATGTGAAGAAAACATGACATAAAAATTAGTTAGTCTCGATTAAATAGTATCACATTTGAAATAAATAGAGGAGATTGACGTTTCCAAATACTCACATAGCTCTAATTTTCTCAGAATTTTAATGAAACATTAATGAACATTTTGCTAAATGATATTTTTGCCTGCAGAACACAATGGCAAAGTTAAAATACGAATAGTGTAAGCTCTGTATGTTTGAATTTCAAATATTTCAAACCGAAAGGTAATATTCTCATTGTTCCAAAAGATGTATCAGAAGATTTGCTTTTAAAATTCAAAAATATTAGTGGAAATAAAACTTCGATCAACAGAAGTACGTTTAGAAATGTCACTTGTCTGTATTACATATGTGCTGCTATACAACTAAACATATAACATTAATGAAATATTCCTTTGTTTTAACTTTCCTTTGCTTTAAACGATTCATTTGATCGTCAAACTCTCTAAATGAATGTGTTGCAGTGTAACAATGTTACTAGTGTAACATTCGGACTGAAACGTAATATTATTGGCTATGATTTGTTTAAATAAAAATTCCAACATGACATCCGAGAATGTCTGCTGATATATTTTAAAATGATTGCAAATATAACTACGAATGCTATCTATAAAAATATTCCCTTTTTAGAACTAAAATTATAACTACACATGATGAATTTTCCAGGAAACGAATACGATTTTATAATCGTAGGAGCTGGATCAGGCGGATGTGTTCTTGCAAACAGATGGAACGAAGTAAAACAATGGAAGGTATTTGAAATTATTTATTTCGTGTCATTATTAATTGAGGATGTCTGTAGCTAAATGTGCATTTTTAATATTTCGAAATGTTTGTAGGAAATGAAAATTAAATAAACAATGTTAATGGCAAGTTCGTGTGAATCATAACGTTACTGCGGATATTTAGAGTAATTTTTGTTCATAAAAAATTATATACTGTTTCATCCACGATATTTCATCAACCTAATCCGAAAAAGCGGCTTCATGGTATGACATGATATGATATACGCTTTAATTAACTTTGATATTCCACCTTATACATCTGTCATTTCTATTGAATCTAAGAAAACGATTACAGGTCAATTCCGTTCAATCTGATCTTGATTTGAAATACATATGTTTGTGTTATCAGGATTTCTAGACTTTCTGAAAACTTTTTTGCTAACTGAAATGACTACTGAAATTTTGCCTCGCTACTGCCTCGTAAATTATCACTGTTCAGGATTAATTTTGCTGAAAGTTGGGAGTTTCGTTTCAGTTACTACCTTCAATGTTTCGGGGTATCAACAAAATTTACACGTTGAAAGTTTATGACAATCGTCTGAAACTTCATATACATATCTTCAGGTATTATTATTGGAAGCTGGTATAGAAGAACCAGAGGTAGCCGGGATACCGGCTTTCGTCTGGGTGTTATCAGGGAGCGATACCGACTGGATGCATTACACACAACCGCAGCCATACTCTTGTAGATCCAAAAAGAGCAAAGAGTGCATGACACCAAGGGGCAAAGTATGCGTACATATATTTTTTGATATATCTTTCTATAATTATATATGAGGAATTGTTGAAGTAAAAGAAAGTTACTGTTTGTACATATTAGTGTAGTTTATAGTTATTAGTAGAGTGCACTATATATATTGTGACCCAAGAAAATACACGGGCACAAGTGATTTTTTTTCTTGTTAGTAATGTTTAAATATCTAAAGAGTCCAAACTGGCATAATGCCGGTATCAGGATGAAAAAAATTTTATTCGTACCGTTTACCTACACATTAAAATCTTCACGGACTAGATACTCGTGTTCGCATGCGCCTTTCTCAGTGGGATTTTCAATAATAGACAAATTATTCTTTAGAAGAAAAACTTAAATATTTGGAAATTAATGTTAATCAATTAATGATCTCTTTGTATTATTCATGTCCGGTGGAAACTATTCTTTGTATCATGACAAGTCGAAAACATATTTAGGTGAGCTGACTGAAATGAATACCCCGTGTATATAATATTTATTCACTTATACGAAATACTTCGAAATATCATTAATATAATACAACACGATTAGCAGTTATAACCGTGAAATTTGCAATAAATATAGGAATCCACATAGAACATAGAAATATTCCAGCTAAGGCATAAATTGAAATATATATAGCTCTAGTGGTAGTGTTTTTGATATTTGGGCCTTTAAAAGTTTATTAACATATTTACAGGTGACGGGTGTATCCACTACCATTAATAAGGTGAGGTACGCTCGTGGAAACTCAAGAGACTACGACGAATTGTCAGAAACAGGAAATTCTGGCTGCAGTTACGAAGAAGTTCTACCATACTTTCTGAAATCATGAAATAACAGGGATTCAGAGGTAGTAAATTTGATATATCACAAAATACCAAGAGCCATCCATGTAAAACATTCTTTTTTTCTAGATAGTAAAGGAGAATCCACACTATCATGGCATAGGTGGTTACCAATTGGTAGAACGATTCCCGTAACCGACATCAACACCGACATCTTGAAGGAAGCATGATAAAAACTCGGTTACGAACTCGTGGATGTCAATGCAAAGGACCAAGTAGGCGTGATGCATCTACAAACAACGTTCGCTAATGGAACACGGCAGAGCGCTAACAGCGCTTTCATACAGCCCATCAGATGCAAACGCAAGAATCTATCTATTAAAACAGAAGCATACGTTTCGAAATTGATTGTAGACAATTAAACGATACGTGCAATAGGCGTCGAATATGATTCAGAAAGCAACCGAACTTAATTAAGTATGGTTTTTGCAAAAATAGGAGTGATTCGCTTCGCTGGATCCACTAATTCTTCAAAAATTATTATGCTCTTTGGAATTGGACCAAGAGAAGAATTAGAGAAACATGGCATTCAAGTAACTAGTAATTCATCAGTTGGAAGAAATCTTCAAGATTATGTAATAAAAATGGTCTTGTAATATAACTATATTTTACTTCCACGAATCAGAATTTATCCACGACTGTGGAGGACATTTACTACTATCAGGAGACACATAGAGGACCATTATCTGCAACTGGTGTACTCATGTCCTGTGTTTTCACACAAACAACTTATTTACACGAAAATGAGTACCAGATATACAATTTTTATTTTTAGGTGCTATTCGATACGATTCCATAAATGTTCCTAACCTACGGACCCTGATGCTGTGGTGGATGAGATGTTGAAGATTTATGGAATCGATGGTTTGAGAGTTGTAGATGCCTCGAATATGCCATCAATTGTTAGAGAGAATACGTACGCGCCTACCATTAGGATCGCGTAGAGCGCTAGTGATAAGATTAAGGAGGACAGGTTGTCTGGCCACGTTGGACCTAATTGATGTGGCGTCATGGTTTTACGAGCAAGGGAATGACTAACTGTGGAAATCAATTGTGCCAGTTTATGCAATAATAAAGTAATTATTAAAATATTGTTATCGTGTAATGTAAAAATAAATTATATATGTGCATATTATGATATGGGATAAAATTTAAATGAATTATGATGGTTAAGGTAAATCATTATCTTAAAATGATAATAATTGGGTTTTCTGACTTTATCGACTATTGAGCCTCTTGGCTCCAATGCAATTCTTGCTTGAGCAAAAATGACGTACAAATTTTAAATGTCGAATAACCCTGATTGAATGACTACTTGTAACTCACTGTTTTCGACTGACTTGATTGAACTCTAAATTTGGATTCCCTGTTCTATCCTCCAAGTCCTTCCCTCGCAACCTTCTTTGAATTTCCCCCTTCCCAGGAACTCGGACGAATTGGAGAGCATGTGATATGTTAGAACCATAAGAAGCGTGAAGGAAATTTCAAAATTTACCCAAAACCGAGAACCACATTGTTGGGGTCGCATTGTTCATAACATTAGTTTCTTGAAACGATTTCCTTTTTTTACACGCTCTTTCACATACGTATTTATGACTTGGCGATCCCTTTAAAGTGGAAAATACTCATCACGCTTCAGAAACTAAAGATATGGGGACAACAGATATTTTCATTAAAGATTTCACAAAATTTCATTCCAGTATTTATCAATGCAAAACAAACTTTCGAATCTACGGACGAAGTTCAGACATTAAATTTTTCAAGCCTCACAATATTATAAATATAAAAGGTAAATACACTACTTGCCTAAGCATCATAAGTGTAATCACGCCTTGTGTTAAATTTGCTGTTAAGGATTCAAATAAAATAGCAGAAGCACATGATCATTTTTAAAAAATGCATATACAAACAAAAAAAGATGCAAATCCAAACCTACTTTGCTAAAATATCTTTACATTGTATAATGAAACTGGTCATTCTGAAAAAAAAAGCATATCGTGGTGTTACTACGCATTCACCAAAAAAATTTTGCCAAACTCGCTTTGAAATAATAAAAATAATAAAAATTTGAAATAATAAAAATAATAAAATCGCTTTGAATTAATAAAAATAATAAAAATTTCTATGAAGGATAATATAAAGAAATGACTGTAATCGAAATTATCAGATATACATTACAAAATATATATGATTATTCATCTTTAAAATATTGAATTCAATAAACAATACGAATGCTGCCTGCAACCAATACTTATAATTTGGACAATCTGTAACATTAATGTAGGTGACATTTTGCAACTGATTTTTGCAAAGGAATTAAACCCTTTGCAGTCGAATGTCTGAGAAAACATCATAGCCAACAACTGACTTTCTGGTTTTGTAATTTGCTGATAATTATAATGAGCACATGCGTTTGGTGTTGAACGATACAATTTATAATGGTATAATAGTATCTGAACAGACGCCTAGAGTGAAGACTGAAATAACAATGTAAGAAGAACAAAAGAAATTCAGAAAATATTATTTTGAAGAGAGTTCTGAGATAATTGGCGCTTAATAACTGACATAATTCGGAATATAATAAATAATAAATATATATATTTATTATTTACATATCTCATTGCTGTGTATTTATAATTCGCATCCTTATTGCTTCTTACAGAAGTGTAAAAATGGTGGAGGGAGTTACTTTTCCAGGGACTAAAACTGTGTATCTTTAACTTTTGTATATTATACTTGTACTGAAAATCTGCAACGCATATTGATGATTGCTTTAAATTTAATAGATATCACATATTAGAAGGATATAATCAACAAAAAATCGTGTTAAGTACCATTTGAATGGCTCTTTTCAATGCATATTATTTCGTTCGAAGTGAAGCTACATAAATTATTGGCATAACATGATACCGACAACAACAAGAAAATTTTCAAAAGAGCAAAGGTTTAAGTTGCAATTTTCAGTCCCAGAAAATGACAACTTGAAATATTGCAGAGCCTTAAAATCTTATTTGCATTAAAGTTTAAAAATTTCGTTTCATCATTCGTAGACTATTCTGATGCGAGCGATTAAGGGAAAGTAGACTCAAATCAGGTACCATTAAATTTCTAAATTAAAAACTTCGATATGTACTCGAATTGATGCATGATATTCGCGTGGACCCCCGACCTAATTTTACAAATTTCAGAAATAATCAACATTGTAGTATTCCGTAAAGATGGAATGAAAAATTTCGGCTGGAAGAGTTTCAATGTTCTGTAATTTAAGTGATTGTTTTTTAGTATTCTCACATTCAGAAATCCATCCAGATAAATGATATTTGTATTCTATAGTCCTTACAGAATATTTTGATTTTCCTTTCACCGTTCTGTCTCACACTATAATATTTAATGTTTAGTAAATGAATGCATTTGGGACAACACCGATTATTAGGCTGTAGCGCAGAACCAGGTACACTGTTTTGTCTCGAACTATTATTGTGTATAGCGTACGTATTCTTTCGTATTTTAGTTTCTGATCATTTAATTTGAATTGTTATTACTTTGCGCGCATCCCTGGTCAATACCGTCATGCCTATAAAGTTATTGCGAAAACTATGGCATCGTTAAATACTTGTTGCGAACAGGAGGCTAGGAACTGGTTGATTTCTAATCTCGGGAGTAACATGCATTTTTTAGAGCAGCAGCATAACTGTAGTTCTATTTGGAACATTTCTTTTTAATCCTGATAGTATGCCCCATCGGAGACAACACACAGGGACTATTAGGATACAGCAACAAGTGGAAATATCAAAAGAGCAGAATTCGTGGAAGTTTTACCATTAACGCCGACAGAAATAGAGAGTGTCCTATCGACATCAAAAGATACAGAATATATCGTGTTCATATCGAAGGACGTAGTGTTCGTTCCATGGAAACATGTAGAAACAATACAATCATCATAAGATTTTGACTATAAATCAACATTTACATTTTCCTTCTAAACAATCCATCTTCATTAACGATAACCTACAATCGAATAACACGAAAATATCCATATTTATTGATGGCACAGCAATATATACAAATTTCTAGAATTAAACAAGCACACTAAGTATTTGCGGGAACATCTAGAACATCTAGGTAGAATAAGCGAGTGCCTCCAAAACTGCAAGTTAAAAATGAATTCGACAAAAACACAGGCCATCACATTCACCAGAAAAAACAGAACCTAGAGAAAAAATAATAATAAGCAAATAGGAAATATCTTGTTCTAGCAAGGCAAATATCTAAGGATCATTCCGGAGAGCAATGGAAATAATCCAGAAAATGAATCTAGTATACCCTGCACTCAAAAGAGGACACTCATCAATTGTGAGAAGCTGCAAAATAAAAAGGAAAATGGAAATCACTGCACACAAAACATACATCAGACCGATAATTGCATGGTCACTAAGTCTGTGCGGCTGCATCTGGTACTACTTTTTCGTGTTGATAGGTTGTTTGTGTGAAAACACAAGACGGGAGTACATCAGTTGCAGTTAATGGTCCTCTACGTGTCTCCCGATAGTAGGAAATGACCTCCTAACTCATGGAAATTTCATTCGTGTAAGTAAAATTTAGTGAAATTACAAGACAATGAGTTGTTACATGGTCGTGATAGCTTCTTCCAATTGATAAATTTTTAATTACATGAATACTATCTTTGTCTTCTCCTTCTTCTGGTCCAATTCCAGAGAGCATACGTATTTTTGGAGAATTAGTGGATCCAGCGGAGAGAATCACTCCTTTTTAGCAAAAAATGGATTTAATTTAGTTCGGTTTCTTTTCGAAGCATATTCGAGGCCTATTACACGTTTCGTTCAATTGCCTACAAGCAATTTCGTTACATATGCTTCTGTTCTAATAGTTAGATTCTTGCGGTTTGCATCTGATGGGTTCTGTGAAAGGGCTGTTAGTGCTCTGACGTGTTCCATTAGTGGAAGTTGTTTGCAGGTTCATCACACATAATTGGTTCTATGCGTTGACATCTACGAGTTCATAACCGAGTTCTTGCCTTGCGCCCAGCAAGATGTCGGTGTTGATGTCGGTGTACGGGAATCTACCGATTGGTAACTACCTACGCCATGAGAGTGTGGATTCTCCTTTACTATCTAGAGAGAAAAGATTGTTTATCTGGATCGCTCTACGTATTCAGTGATATATCAAATTTAGTACTTCTGGATCCCTGCTATTTCCTGATTTCGGAAAGTATGGCAGAACTTCTTCATAGCTCCAGCCATAACTTCCGTCTTCCGCCCATCCGTCATAATCTTTTGCACCACGGACCTACATCATCAAACTGATTGTACAACAACCACCCATCATCTGGATGAGTGATAACAAACTTTGAACGGCCAAATTACTAACAACACCAGCACCAGTATATAGATTCTGAATTAGAGATTATAAAAGTACACTATTCCTAATTTCTGCACATATTCCTAGATTTATTGCGAATTTCACGAGTAACTACAATAATCGTGTTGTAACTCACATATTTAGGATATTTCGAATTATTAAATACGTGAAGAAATATTTTGTATAGAGGCCATTCATTACTGTGTGCCCACCTAAATACCTTTTCGAGCTATGATGTTGCAAAGAATAGCTTTCGCTTAACATTAATGGTACAAAGAGATCAACGACTGATTAACATTGATGTCCAAATATTTAAATTTTTCTTCTAAAGAATGATTGGTTATTCCCATATTACTGAAATTACCACTGCAAGATTTGCAAGCGAACTCGAAAGTTTGGTCCGTGATGATTTTGTTGTATAGGTAAATGTTACGGGTAAAATTTTTGTCATTCTGATATCGTTATTGCGCTTGTTTGGCGTTTTCAGAAATTTAAAGGTACTGACATAAATGTATCAGCCTATACATATTATACATATTTAAAGAAAATTTTTTGCGCAAGAGAATATAAATGGGTCTCAGTGTGGACATAAACAGTACCAATAACATTCAAAGAATAGCTTCCTTTTGTTTATGACAAGTCAATTCCTCGCATCGAAATGTGGAAAGATATGTCAGAATATATGTACACATATTTTGCCCCTTGCGGTCGCGCTCACTTTGCTCGCTGCGGAGAGACAAGCGTGTTCCTGCGGTGGTGTGTGATACCTCCAATTGATATTGCTCCCTGATAATGTAATGGCGAAACCCGGAAACTCGGCTACCTCTGGTTCTTCTATACCAGCTTCCAATAATAATACCTGAAGATATATATGAAGCTGTATAGTAATGTCATAAACTCTGAACCTGTGAATTTTGTTGGTGTTCCGAAACTTTTGAAAGTAGTTACATCTGAAACGAAACTCCAAAGTTTTAGCACTATTAATCCTTACCCCTGAACGGTGATCATTCAAGATCTCGATTTCATTCGGCAAAAATTTTTCAGAATTGCTGGGAATCCTGATAACGCTTATATATTTGTTTCAAATCAAGATTAAATTAAAAGGAATAGAACCGTAATCTGTTTTATTAGATTCAATAGAAATGACAGATATTTAAAGTCGACTGTGATTCTTCAGGTCAATTAGACTAAAGCATATCATAAATTCATTTTTTTGATCATCTAACGTCGATGATGAAATATCAACCACAAAACGGTAATATTTTATTAATATTAATCTTTATACGACATTACTCTATCGTTATATGAAATTATTCTAAATATCCACAATGTAATACTATTTACAAATATTACATAACCTTCTTTATTTAGCTATCATTTCCTTCAATTATTATGGAATATTAAATATGCACAGTTAGCTACAGACATCCGCAATTAGTAATGAAACGAAATAATTAATTTCAAATTCCTTCCAATGATTTAATTCGCTCAATCTGTTTGCAATTACACATCCGACTGATCCAGTTCGAACGATTATAAAATCGTATTCCTGTTCTGGAAAATTTATTTTTGTATACATAAAGTTTTAATTAGACAGAAAATATATAACTATAAAAAAAATTTAATGATAAATAGCAATATAATTCTAGATAGCATCCGGGGTTATATTTGTAACTATTTTTAAATTGACCACCATAAATTCTCAAATGCCATGTTGGAATTTTTATGTGAACAACAAACAGTCAATAATATTATGTTTCAGTCCGAATGTTACAGAATTTTAGATAAATTAACCGAATGCTTGTTGTTACACATTTGAACTGCTACGCATTCATTTAGAAAGCTTGACGATCAAATAAGTTGTCTAAAACAAAGTGATGTTTCCAAATATTTCATCGAAATTATGGTGTTTATCTTTGTAATAGCAGTTCGGTAACAGCACATGTATAAAACAGACAAATGATATTACTACACGAATCTCTGTTGATCAAAATGTTAGTTCCACTAATATTTTTCACTTTCAAGGAAGCAAATCTCCTCATCCATCTTCTGGAGCAATGAGAGAATTATCTTTCGGTTTGAAATAATTGCAATTCAAATATACAGATTATACCGATTTGGTATTATATCTCTGCCAATTGTTTTCTGCAGTCAAAAGTCATTTAGCAAAATGTTCATCAAAAGCTATTTAAAAAATAAGAACCATGTGTGCGTTTGTAACTATTCAATCAGTCTCCTTCATTTAATACAAGTATGAAATTATTTAATCAAAAATAATTAATATCACGTCGAAAATTCTTCACACGCGTCAAGTTCTACATATGCTGTTTTGATTCATCTATCCAATATGTTTTCCGATTGTAACAGTTCTTTGTAGTAAATTTTAAGCTTTAATGTTACAAAGTTATGTGCCATTAGTGGAAGCCCGGCACTCTTGGTGATCAGGGGATTATTGCTTTTCTGTTGATCTGTTATTCAAGCTGATCGTATTGATTGAATCTGTCGCACATCTTATTTTTGGCCGTACAACATTTTAGTCCTACAATTACCTGTAACTATAACTGAATTATTTTCATCCGCATTTACCAGAATCGTAATTTGGACAGGAATAGTCCTTGGGAAGACCGAATAGTTTAGCAATGAGTTCCAAATGCACATGTATGGACGGTTGACAGCCTGACAGTTCAGAATTTGTTGTGCAAAAGCTTGTTAGATTTCGTGGTACTCACGAGGTTTTTCATTAGAAATTATGATTCTTCGTTTGCACTTTTTGAGCTTTGCGATGATTTTCTTGACTCTTAAAGAAATCTACATAATATGAGTACATAAATGAAAAATACGTATTTTATTGGGGGTACTCTCACAAATAGTGTCATCTTTTTCAAATTTAATATACGTTACGTTCGTGTGAAAATAATTTAAAAAAATTTTCTAAGTAAAATAAAATTTTGTACAATAACAAGTAGCAACATTATATATAGCTACCCCTAATATTGCAAAATTCTTATTATTTATTCTGAAACATTTGTGGAATTTTTTATGCGCAATCGAATATATATTGTTCGCTTGTTATATTACAGTTTTGTATCAAATTGTGTCAAACTATGTTATATACTATATAATGATGTTCCTTACCTATACCTAAATATTGCTTAGAGAAGCAAACGTATTTTTAAATGTTCACTAAAGTTTTGTATAAGCATTAACATATGCATAGAATAGTATATTTCATAATACTTAAATGTTTTAGTCTTTTTTTTTTTTAGTCATCAATTGTGTTATGTTTTATACTTATTTTTGAAAACCCATCACATGTTGTACCTACCTCAGGTCTATCTCGATTTGTTTGAAATAAATCTCTTTTAATGAAGATTGAGAGGATTGAAAAAAAGAATAATAAATATTCCTCTGATTTATTTTAACAAATTGCATTTATAGGGTTGCATATATTGTTTTATTAAAAATGTATCCTGAAAGGCTAAATGCCTACATCATTACTTATTACACATGAAATGTTTTAACTCGAGCAAAACTTCGATTAAACGTTAATACTCTATGTATTGTAGAGCATTATTTTCGGATATTAATAAAATCCTGAAACTTTTTTTTATAATTGGGATCCAACTACGCGATCGGATTTTCTTATTTCAATATGTCATCTTTGTGCTTTTCTGAACGGTATGTATGAAGTGTAAAATCACATATAATGCTGAATATCTTTTTGAGAGTAGATTGGCAGATGCGTAAAAGAATAGAAGTTTACTGAATTCACTGTCAACGAAATTGAAGTTTATAAGTTGAATTATTTATATTTACGTACTGTACATAAATTTTTGCTGCTGTAAAATAGAAAATTTCAAATTTGTAGCAACGGACAATTCTAGTTAGAAAAATATAGAGCATGAAATATTAATTTAATACATTTTGAGACCAGACAGATCGCAGACGGGATGCGAGTTATTTGTTTGTATGGCTCTCCTTTATTATACAACTTAAAGATTAAAACGATAATTGATAATATAGTTGGCTCATTATCATTTGTGTAAATGAACGTATGAATATTATACATTTCACATGTTGTGCTGCTCCCAAAAGTATTCGAACACCAACTAGCGCAATGTGAATTCTGCGTTGCAACACGTTTCATTGAACAGATGTTTTTAGTGTTTCTAAAAGCTTTTTCCATGTTTTAGCAATTGCTAAGAATCGGTGTAATGTAATGTATAAGGACATTTAAGGGCCAATGTATATGTTACCTTCAGAGAATTGTACGATACCTCATACACTTCAGACAATGTGTTCTTGAACAATTTATTAGCATGTGACAACATCATTAAGTCTATAACTACACCATAATATTTAATACGAATTATTGTCAACATTTTTGTTGATTGTTAATTATTACTACTGCTATTATTACTATTACCACGTACATCGCAGCCCCCAAAGAAATAGTAGCTGTCGTTATTACTATTTGACCGCTATCGAATAATATCGAATAACAACTATCGAGTCTTCTGTTATTTAATCATTAGGTGTTCGCGTTGCAGTAGCATATACTCGGAAATTGTTCTGCAGTTCGCTGAAGTTTAGAAAACGACATGCAACTGAGTCTATGTTCTTAAATAATGTATTATAATAAATAGTAAATTTTTACAAAGAAATAACAATATACTTATAAGTAGAAGAGTAAAAGGTTAGTAATAGATTATAAATGGAGCATTGAGAAAAGTTTGCGATAGGAACCTGACCGTTTCGAATTTGATATTCACAGAATTGAAATTGCATGGAAGAAATTCAGATATAGTGCTGATTTGAATGATATTGCTATGATTACTAATAATTGCACAACCTCATATGCTAGTGTTTTTTGATATAATTAGTATGTGTAACAAATGCATTGAATGTAACACGTTTACCATTTCGGGAGACACGACACGACTCTATGACAAAATTATTGTCCAGAAAATGGACTATACGATACGTCAGATAATATAGAATAACGTATTCAATTGTTAATTATATCTGAGAGACGGTCGCGTTGGAATGACAGGCGCCAAAATGAAATCAAAATGAAATGTCTTATGCAATTTTGCACGAAGTCAGATTTTCAGATATTTCTCATGATTGTTTGCGGCATTCGTTATGACGCGACCACGTGAATTAAAGAAGTAAGTAGACTTACAATATGTATTTCTATATACAGCCTCCGGACAACTGTAATTTTCAATGTTTGTCACGTGGTTTAATAAACTGGAGAAAGGAAATGTATATATTAATAACTATATAATATACTTTAAAATAATGTATTTATATTAATAATTATTTCCTGAATTAAAAATTATTTAAACGGCATTGATATAATATATTCTCATTCAATAGCACAGAAACACGACGTACACGTTGTTTAAGTTTATATATAGCCCCGAATGAAGTGGAGGGTTCTTTTTTAAATAGTCTCATTCCTTTTATAGCTATGCACATATGAATATATGAATAGATTAAAATGATTTGTTGGTACAATCGATGTTTCTCCCGGGGGATGGTACATTGAATGCGAACAACGCCACCCATAGGGTCCAATCACATATATAACTAAAGAAATAGCAGAGATCTGCAGAGGGAGTAACCTCACGGAGCTCTGCAATTTACCGCATTCACTAACCCAC
This sequence comes from Tetragonula carbonaria, assembly GCA_032399595.1. NCBI lineage: Eukaryota > Metazoa > Arthropoda > Insecta > Hymenoptera > Apidae > Tetragonula > Tetragonula carbonaria. The sequence continues at coordinate 90,080 of JAUCRC010000065.1, forward strand.
ACGCAAGCCCAGATGGCTGTATTTAATCTGTTTATGAAATCGCAGAGTTGCATTCGCTGCCCTGCAATGTATGACTCGAGCCGTTCATACATTCATTGCGGGTGCACCTTGTCAATGAGCACTTGCACTCACGCATTCAAGAAAAAGAAAGATAGAGAGCAAGTAGATACCGTAAGAGAGATAGAAGTATGTATATAAGAGTGATAAGAAAAGAGTAGAATAGAATACAGGAGTATAAGAAAACCTAAAACCAAAATACAGTGTGAAAATAAAATAAAATTAGAATAGAGCAAAATAAAATAAAAAATAGGAGCGAAACTGCATTAAAATATAAAATAAATAAGTAAAAAAAATAAAAATTAGAAATTAAATTTAGCATAAAATAAATTAATAGGGAAACGCAAGCTAAAGCAGATTGAACGGTACGCAGGACAGAAAGAATATCAATTAAAAGGGAACGGCAGATAGAAAATAAATTAAACAGGAAATAGAAGAAAACAAACACCAAGCACCTACGAAAATATCGCAAAGTCAGAGTAAAAGAAGGAAAGGAGAAAGAAATTGAAATAAAGACTCTGACGCACGCGTTCGAGAGCGACTTTGAATTTACCACGAGCGTGGCCGATGACCTGCGTACGCATGCGTATTCAGGTAGGATCGCAGTTCTGGCGAATGCTTGGTTTGTGCAAGTTTTGGCACTTTTCAGTAGGGTGAGGGAAACTCAGTTGCGTATCAATTGTTCCCGGCTGCCGGTAACGCGTAGTACATAGCGAGGGAATGCCCAACATAACTGTATCAAAGAAAAACCCGGAGAATGTATTGTGTTTGAATTTAGAATGGATTAGAAAAATTTAAAAGGAATTAGAGCTCCAACAGTGCTTGTGGCTTAGTGGTGATCTTCAGTCAGCACTTAGTCGAGGTAAAAGGAACTAGGCAAGAAATTGATAGCCGGAAGGTCATAGAGCATAGCCTCAGAACGAAAGGACTATTGCAATGAGTGTTTAGACTGTCTTCAAGGGTGTATTGTAGCTAGAATCTTATCTATTGTATCAATGAATTATGTGTCCGATTAACAATTGCAACAGTGTGTGTGTATCAAGGTGGGGGGATGTGTACAAGAAAGCATGAAGAGAATGCTCCATTCCCAGCCGGCGTGCAGGCACGTGATTTATATTTAAATTTACCCTAAAGGTGAGGTGGTGCCCGGAGAGGTCTGCGTTGCTGTGGTCTCGGAGACGTCTACGCTCGAAACTCTGGACGCGTGAACGTCATTGCGTGTGGAAACTGTGGCAGGCGTGCTCGCGGGGAAAGCTGCTCCTTGCGCGACTGCCTCCGGCACTTTATACTGTCGAATCCCCGAGACATGCTCAACGTACATGTCTCGGGACCATGCAACCGTCTGCGAGACCAACAAAATTTTCATGAGGCCCTCCGGAAGTGCGCAAATGTTTGATAATGTTATCATTACGAGGGTAACCAAGGCGCCTACGACGAAGCCGTCGACGTGGACAACGTGACCATTTCTACTCAGCGCGACCGCGAGGGCTGATATTTACTAATTTTCTCTAGCCTCGTCTTTTCCATCGCCTCGAAGTTGTTTTTGAAAGGTACGGTCACGTCAACCAAGATGGCGGTCCTCGACGGCTCGTGCGTCACGACAATGTCGAGTCGCTGAGCCGCAAGTACTCCGTCGACGCCCGGGACGCACTGGTTGACCCTGATCATTCCGGACAATCTGGAGGCCGCGGCAAGCCTCCCGACAACCGCGTTGTGACACAATTACCTAGCGGACGAGTGTGGGCTGCAATGACAGAGCACATGTGGCAAGATATCCAACTGGTACCGCACTTCCACATCTTCGGTCACCGTCGCCAAATCGACGCGCCCCATTTAAGGGGAGCACGTCTAGGCGCGCTCGGTGCACGAAGCGCCAGTCAGCTAAACGCATGTAATGACCTGTTCGCACGAAGCGATTACTCGCTCCATGACGGGAGGTCGCTTCGAAGATCATGCCAAGGTCCGGCTTCGCGATAAGCGAGGACACATAGTGCTCCGAAGCTGCGGCCCTCAATCGGCTAATAACTTGCCGCTTGGCAGCCGGATGTATGGTGACTCTCCGACCACTGTGTGCTTGGCACTCCAGGCTCATTTCCGCGCGCGAAGTGTCCCAACGCCATCGGAACACAAATCGCCTCGCGCATCTAAAGCCGACCGAACGAACACGCGACCGAAAAGTACCGCGACTAGAGGAGGGTAGGGCCAATTCTCCCTCGAGCGAACCCGAGAGGTATCCTGCAATAGCATCCTCGTTTGGCATTCACAAAATTTTCTGGCGAACGGCATTTTCCAACTCTGATCTCGCGACGCGTGCAATCGCCGTGTAATCCGCGTTCAGCATATTGAACACGTGACCCACGGCGGTAACGTCGGCGAGGTCTGCCAACGGTGGCAGGCCGCATCCACCCCAGGAGGGGGAGATGAACACTACTTCGGCGCTGGCACGTTGGGGGAGGTTTAGCAATCCCTTTACAGTTCGCCTTAAGATCCGGTCAGCCTCCACAAATCCCGATTTTTTGAAGACTCCATAACCACTCAGCAAGAAGTCAAGGCGTGGCAGCAAGAATGTCGCCACGGTCTCGATCTCCTGCCAAGGGGCGAGAAATGACCGACTGACCGCCTCAAGGTTACCGATGGCGCCATAGGGATCCTAATCTAACCGCGATCCCGTGGGGACTCCAAGATGGAGGTAGGGGTCCCCATCGCGCAATAGGGGCAGGTGCTCGCCCGCGATTTGGAAGGCCGTCGGGATCGACTCTCCATTTGGCCCAAGGTGCATCGTCGCACACTTGCGGGGGTTGAAGGAGAGTCCCAAAGGCCTCGCGGAGCTCGCGGCTGCTTCTAGCAAACATTTCGTGTCGTGGGGGTTATTAGTCACTAGCGCGATGTCGAACGCGAGGGCTGTCACCCTCTCGCCGTATATGTCAAACCCGATCCCCGATTCAGAGGCCTTGCGAACCAACGGGTCGTTGAACAGTATAGGGCTCAAGGCAACCCTGTCTCACCCCCGATCGCATCGAAATAGGGTCGGTGTACCCTTCGCGATTGTGCACGCGTACCGTGGAACCTTTGTAAAAGTCTTCCACGATGTCGACGACCCTTGTGGGCACGCTGGCATCATTAAGGTGCGTTTGATTACCTCGTGGGGGACGGAGCCGAACGCGTAGGCAAGGTCCAACCACGCAACCACCACTTCCCACTTCAGCTCACGAGCTCTTTCAATCATACGATGCAGCATGAAGGAATGCTCGAGGCACCATTCATGCGGCAAAAAGCCCTTCTGGGCCGCTCTCAAAAGATTGTTCGCGGTCACCCAGGCGATCGCCCAGCACTGCGAAGAACAATTTAATGACAACGCCCATCGCATTGGGTCGCCAGTTGCTCAAGTAGTTGCGACAGACTTTCTTGTTCAAGATCACAATCAGGCTCTACTTCCTCCCACCAGGAATATGCCCCAAGCGAAGACATGCGTTGTACAAAGCGGTTAAGACCGCGGCATCCGGGTAAGCTATGTTTAGATCTTCATTGGTGTCGCCGTCGGGCCCAGGAGATAAGTTCTTCATCATTCTGAGACAACGAAACTCCTCAGAGCGCTCGAGAGGGGCGACCAGGGCATCATTGTACTCGGTGGACGGCTCCACCATTTCCGCGGCCGAGGGAGGGAACCAGCACATTCCGTCGGCGCGAAGGTCTCCGTAAAATGCATTTGGATAACTTTCTTGGGCAGTTCGCAGAAAGGAGAGTCCCGGATCTCCCCGACCGAGCGCTTCCGGTTGGCCCGGTATAACTTCTGTATTCTTCGGGCCTCCCTCGTGTACTCATGATGATTGACTTGAGAACCGGGACATTGATCCGGTCGAGTCGTCCCGTTCGTCGTGTGCGACCGACCGTCCGTCGCACCACAGTTATTATTCGCGTCCGCGGTTGCGCATCCTCGCGGGGAACAGCTGTCCCACCCGGGCGGCCAGAGCCTCCAATTCGTTTCTACACCGCGCTGCCGCCGCGTATTCCAAGAGTCGGGCCCAGGTCCCTGCCACCATTACTCTGGCGAAATGCGACGCCCAGGACACCGCCCCACGGATTTCGCTGCGGCTGTTATTATCGTTCAACGGAAGGTTACGCGCCCCGATTAGCTTGTGATCTTCCGAGTGCGCACCGGTCACGCCGTGCCGTCGGCTCCCCAGCGGGGTCACAGGCGTGGCACTCGCTCCAGGCACACGTATGGTTTCTCGTCGTCGTCCTGTCCAGTCGCGAGCCTCGTCTGGTCCTGTCTGTCGTCTGTGCCCTATTGTTGCGATTGCTATTATCAGAGAGTAGGAGTGATCCGCGCGCGTGCCTCTCGACTCCTCTTCTACCGTTTATTCCTGCCGATGCTCCACACGAGCACCTGCAAATGCACCCCCAGGCGCTCCCGGGGCGTGCGGACGTTTGTAGAATGTTCGCATGCACCTGCGTGTAAATAGGCCGTAATAGGCCTCGAATTGCGGTCGGCTCGCCCCGCATCGGAGCGCGAATCGCCTGCGGGGGGCATAGTGCGTCTGCTGCTGATGTCGCGCCGTTGTGGGTATTGCTGATGTTGTTGACCTTGCTGCTGCTGCTGTCGACGCTGCAGTCGCTGATCCTGTTGCTGCTGCTTTTGAGGCTGGTTATCGGCCCTCCTGCGTCGATGTTGTACGACTGCCCAGTCGTCATCGTCCTCTTCACCGTGACCGGGGCTGCTGGACTCCTCCTCGTGTTGACGGCGTGTCGGCGTGTTCGCTGGTGACGGTGGTTGTTCCGGGCTGGCTGGCGCCGCAGGATCTTCCTGGATGGTTTGGAGGGGTGTTCCGTACGATCGCACTAGTTGTGGATTCCGGCCACTTGGCGGTGTTGTTACTGCGGCGACGGCCGGCGATGAAGCGTCTCCGAGGATGGTGGTCGGACAGTGTAGACATCGTCGCCGGCACCAGCCCGTAGCTGGATGGAACGACGGCATGTGAAGAAATGGGCCTGCCGCCAGTCGTTGTCGTAGAAGTGGCCTTCGTGTGGGCGTCGGCTACTGGCGAACACAGAGAGGAAGCGGCATTGCATGATTCCGCACCCTCTGCGAAGGTCGTCGCCGGCGAGGCAAGCCGACGTGTGAAGGGCCTCGATGATGCCGATAGTGGAGTCGTCGGTGTTGCTGGTGACGTCCCAGTCGCCGGAGGAGTGCGCGCATCCTCTTTCGGTGAAGTCCTCTTTTCCGGTGGTGATCCTCTCCCCAGGCGCTGGAAAGATAGCCGGGCGAAGAAGAAGAACCTGGGGGGGGGGGGACTTACCTAATCGCGGCAGTGCGCGATTCCTGTGGGCCGTGGCTGCAGTAGTCGCTGCACCCGGTGACGTCCTGGTTTTCCCGAGAGGAGTCGCGCGTCCAGCGCGAGCAGCAGGCGGCTTCGAGTTCGTCGTCGAAGTCGATGTCGTTGTCTTCGGGTGCTGCGTCGCTTCGAGATCGGCGGTGTCGGTGGGAACGAGGACGCTGGCATGCGCGCTGCTGACGCCCGTGCTGACATTCCAAAACTCCAGTTAGCAACATCATAAACAATCGCCTACCTGATGCGAACAAGACACCTTTATATTGATCCATCATCGAACGCGAATAAGACACTTACAATAAGACCCTCAGTTACCAACGCCCAGAAACAAACGACGATAGGCTTTAGTATAAATAGAGGCTCCTCCAGCCGCCTAAGGCAGATCTTGATTTCGTTTGATTCAGCATCTTATAACAATCTTTGACATACGATATATTTTGTATATTCTGTATTAAATATAATCACTTTAACAGCTTCGGATATTCGACTGTTTTTTTATAAATATCCACACTACGGCAAAATCCACAAAAGGTGAGCTATCCTGGATTCATTTATTCCTTATCGAGTGAGAAAAGGAAGTTTCTCCAGCGACAATTCAGACGATCAATACTCAATTAGCACAGTAACAATCATGAGTAATAACGTTAACATTAACACTGCAACTACAAGCCTAGACTCACAAACGCGAGCTATTCTCGATGCAATGCAAAGACAGAGTGAAAACCACGAAAGACAGATGACCGAAATACGTCGCGTACTGCAACTATCTAATGAAGAAAATTAGAAAAGAGCTAGGGATATAGAAATGCTCAGTAAAACAATAGCTAGCATTAACGTGGGAGAAGGAACTCTCTTGACAGCCGACTTCGGCTCTATAATGACAAACGACTAATCTAATAGAACCGTACGACCAATACATACTCCACATCCAATACCACAAGATAATCCAGCAGATGACGAACTCATTTCAACTAATACGCAACCTACACTCAGTGCTAAAGACGCTATTCGTTACATACCAATACTACGGAAATGACGACATAGGGGTAGATGATTTCATCAAAGAAGTTAAAACACTCAGAAGTATGTGTACAGAACCAACCTTACAGCTGAAAGCCATAAAAGTAGAAATAATAACAGGAAAATCAGCCCAGAGCATACGAAACGTCACAGTTGACAACTACGCAGACCTTTACGATTCATTACGAGCCAACGTGGCAGTACAAGCCTCAGCAGATGAATTTAACGAATAACTTAGAGAATTAAAGCACGGTAACACCGAGAGCAGACGCATCCACAATAAACTCACATACGCTATAACCAACCAATATTCGCAACCAATCACAAGGCGTAAGTGATGAAAGCTCCTATGAAACGCGTAACCAAAATCTATATCAACGGATTAAAAGAGAAGTTAGCCATATGTTTACCAGCAAACCAAATACTCTCATCGAAGCAGAAAAAGAAGCGGCCGATGTCGAACGTCACTTACGCGAGGAACGACATGAATCTTATTGCAGACCACGAGACACGAGAAGATATGACGAACCACAGAAACCACCGCGATGCTTCGCAACTAACACGAACAGTGCCACTGCCATCACCGGCAAAAGTGAACCGACCAGGTAACTACCGAGAAATCGAACGTCAATCACTTGCACAAAGAACGCAAATGAAATTCTTCAAGTGTGGAAGAATCGAACACAACGCCAACTAATGCGAAAATTTTCGAATTCCCTGCCAACGAAACAAACCACCGCCGAGTATAAACAATACGTTGATGAAAGGATCAGAGTCAATGCAAAAACAGGAGAATTACGAACATTACGATACGAGAGAAGAACCTACCTCGTGGACAGCGGATCCGGAATTAACCTCATCAAATACGGAGTATTACGAGGAGAACCAGGAATAGTACCAGTAAAGAAATTCTCAATGGGACATATTAAATTCGAAGCCAATACCGGAACACTCATTAAAATTTTTGATAAATACATTAAATTCTATGTAGTACCTAATAACAATTTTCCTATAATAGAAAACGGTATAATTGGATTACCATGTTTAAAGGAATTTGATTTCGAACTTTCCAACAACAAGCTAAAATTAAACAACCACACTATAATGTTACAGAGCAACCCGACCATTCAACCAGGCCAAGCGATTCAAAAAACTGTATACTTGGAGAACAAACCTACGCGAGTATGCTTTATCAATGGTGCACTCTACGAATTTCCAACCATATTGGACTATCGAACGAATATAATCAAATCGCTACGTTCAAAGTACTTGTCAGATTAACGCATATCGAACCGAGTCTTAGAGAACCTATAGAAAAGCTTTTATTATTTTATCTTGACGTATTCAATTTAGAAACCGATCTATTACAGTGTACTAATTTAGCTGTACATACCATTACGCTTAAAGAAAACAAAATCGTCAACACCAAATCCTACCGACCTCCCGAATGCCACACAGACGAAATTAACCGACAAATGAAAGAGATGTTAGACAAAAACATTATTGAACCATCCGACTCCCCTTATAACTCGCCAGTATGGGTAGTACCGAAGAAAGGAGACGCCTCTGAAAAACAAAAATGGAGAATAGTCATCGACTTTAGAAAATTTAACGAACTAACAGATCAAGACGCTTACCCATTACCAGACATAGACGATATACTCTCTCAGTAAGGAAATGCAAAATTTTTCTCAGCACTAGACTTATCCTCAGGATTCCATCAAATACCTATGTATCCAGACTCAAAGGAATACACTGCATTTAGCACACCTCAAGGACACTATCATTATAATAGAATGCCATTTGGACTAAAGAATGCTCCAGCCACATTTCAACGAATGATGGACACAGCTTTTAGAGGACTCATTAACAAACATTGCTTTGTATATTTGGACGATATAATAATTTTTGGACAGTCAATCGAAGAACACAATGATGACTTGGCCATTATAACACAACGACTGAGACAACTCGGACTGAAAACACAACCAGACAAATGCGAATGCCTAAAACCAGAACTGGAATAGTTAGGACATATAGTAACCGCAGAAGGAATAAAACCTAACCCTAAAAATATCGATGCAGTCAAAAATTTTAAACGACCGACTAACCCAATGGAAACGAAATCTTTTCTCGGACTAGCTGGCTACTACAGATAATTTATGCGAAACTCTTCGAAAATTGCTAAACCATTAACGGAAATAACAAAAAAGGACACACCTTTCCATTGGACAGACAAACAAGAAACGAGCTTTACGACTCTTAAGCAAAAATTATGTGAGACACCAGTATTAAAGTACCCTGACTACAAGAAACAATTCACGCTAAATACAGATGCCAGTAACGAAGGTATAGGAGCTATACTCTCGCAAGAAGGACAACCATGTTGCTACATATCACGAACACTCAATCCACCCGAACGAAATTATTCCAATACCGAAAAGGAACTGTAAGCTATAGTATGGGCAATAAAACAACTATGATAATACCTACTCGGACGAATGTTCCTCATACGAACTGATCACCAAGCACTGAAATGGTTACAAAATTGTAAAGACCCCTCGTCAAGACTAATGAGATGGAGACTACGTCTAGAAGAATACCAATACGAAATTGAATATACGAAAGGAGAAGACAGTACCGCCGCAGATGCACTCTCAAGAATACATGCAATCACCGAACAGCAAACACCTCTAGCTACAACCGATCACGAAAAAACATTTAAAGAATGGGAACAATCAGAAGGATTACCTAAAATATTAAAAATAGTACCCAATAGAAAGAATTTCTACGAATTAACAAAAATGAAATGAAGGACTATGACAGAATCGAATGGTTACAGAAACTTCACGACATCATCCAACATACAGATAAGATTGGAATAGGAGATAACAGCTTCAAACCGAAAAGAACACAATCAAAAGAATGTTAATGTACTTTAATGACAAAATCAATGAAAATCACACTCGCTTGGAAACCAATCCAAGAATTTAACGGAGAAGAAATTGAAGAAATATTGAAAGAAAACCACGATAATATAGGACACACTGGAATACAGAAAACATACGAACGGATACGCGAAAAATACAAAGTGCCAGATCTAATGAAGAGAATCGAAGTTCGAATCAAAGCGTGCGATACATGTCAAATCGCAAAGGCCGCACACTTCAGAGCAAAAGAAAAACCAATCATTAGGAATACACCATCCGCACCAAATGACAAGATTGCAATGGACATCCTAGGACCACTAAAGAAAACAAAGAAAGGAAACCAGTACATCCTCTCTATTCACGATGAATTAACAAAATACCTAGTATTAGTACCATTAAAAAGCCAACAGACAGAAAGCATATGGAATGGACTACTAAACCACTGTATCTATATCTTCTCAGCACCCAAGAAGATATTAACCGATAGAGGACAAAGTTTCATCAGCGAACTAATGCAACGATACGAAGAAGCATTCAAAACACATAAAGACCACCTGTTTTCACCCTCAGTCAAACGGCAGCCTAGAACGAACACACGCAGTAATAGCTGACATGCTAAAAAGTATACAAAAGAACAGCAGTGAAGAATGCGACGAATCGCTCAACTTCTTGTGCCTAGCATATAACACAATGATAAACGACGCGACTGGATACACACCTTTCGAACTAACCTTCGGGCATAAAGCTAATTTACCCTCAACCATTTCCCAAAATCCCCAACGAACATACCCTGACGAAGTTGCTTTCAGAAAACGCGAATGGGATTCCAAACTTAATAAAGCTAGAGAAACATTTGTACGCGCAAAACAAAGATATAAGCGCGATCAAGAACGAAAGATAATCAAAGCTCAATCTATATTTAAAGAGAGCGACCAAATTTTAATACATAATGACCATAAAGAACATAAATTAGATTCGGAATGGTTAGGACCATACACCATTGAAAATGTAAAAACGCCGTATTACGAAATTCTTGTCGACAGACAAATTAAGAAAATCCATGGTAATCGAATTAAACCTTATTTTCCAGGACGACGCTAATCGCGATAGCCACAACTACTGCACAAATAACCATTGTACCTCTGCCGAAGAATTCCATATTCTTAGAAAATATAGACAAAGCTTATCTTTATAATAATCAAGTAGACATAATCATTGGTTTGAACATCGACGATATATTTGAAAAATTAGAAAACGTCGAAACATACGCCAAAACCATACGAAAACATTGTGAGAAATGTGAATATTCAGATGAAATAGATCTACTCAAAACACGTATACTGCAACTAGATAACTTAGCACAGCATTTAAAACTCATAACACACTCTAAACAAAAACGAGGCCTATTGAACATAATAGGGACAGTATCCAAAAGTTTATTCGGAACACTTGATAACGACGACCTAATTTTAATAAATAAATATATAGACACTCTATATGACGACAATAATAAACTCAAAACTATTATTAAATACCAAACAGCACTAATACGCAAAATTATTAATACAGACGGTATAAGACAAATCGAGAAAATTATTACTGACGTTAACTATATGAAACAGCACGTAGAATACGGACAGCTATTAACCAAACTTTTGATCAAAGGGGAAATCGCGATATATGATCTACACTTCCAATTGGATGAATTGCTAAACGTAATCATATTAGGAAAACAAGGAATCATAAGCCCACAGGTTATAGACCAAAACATATTTATTAAGAATTATGCATAAGCACTAGGACATAGAATCCTAAATACTGTAATAAAACCAAAACTTGATAATTTTCAATTTATAATAGACATAGCAGACTTGTCAATATTCATTATCAGCAATAAACTTTTTTTTAAAATATCCGTACCAATTATTCTTGACAAAGAATAGGATATAACTCAAATATACCCTATACTTACCATCAAGAATAACATATTTGTAGCACCACTTGTTGAACACCAAATTTTCTTAATCTCAGAAATGGTATATATAAATACTGATAATGGATACATAGCAACTCACTGTAAGAAACGCATAGGAATAACACTTTGCAAACAAACTCAACCGATGCATGACAGAAATTCGAAACACGACTGCAACTCAGAAATCATTAACTTCGAAAGCTCAATAAATCACTGCACCTTAGTAATATATAAAATCCAAACTACAAGCTTTATTCCACTCAAGACAGTCAACCAATACATAGCTATACCAGAAAAACCAATTGACTTGAATATCATTTGCGGAAAGACCCACACTCGAATAACTCTAGAAAACCCCTCACTTCTAAAATCAACCGAAACGTGCGATCTCATATACAAAAACGAACATATGAATATAGGCGAAACTAAGAGTAATATAACATACACCATTACGATAAAAGAACTTAATTTCAAAACCAACGACAGCTATGAATCCATACTAACAAAGCTCGAAACAACACCCAAAATTATAAATAACTTACAAGGATATAGAACGACGATAAAACAAATATCTGACGAAACGAACAGACTAACGTTTGATCACAGAATCAAATCTATACAACAATGGGGACTAACGATATTGCAAATATTAGGATACCTTTCATTAGGGCTTATAGGAATATACACGATAGACAAGTTAGGAAAATTTAATTGTATAAGCAAATTCATACCAGAAAAATTGTGCATTCACTTACTATGTTGTAAGACCAAATCAGGACCTACGATCAATAATGAGCAACTTGTGATACCAAGCGCACCGATCAACATCTGCACACCTCGGGAAACTCAATAACAGGTATTATTCGAGCCAAGACACGTGCGATTCCACAAGAGCGCCCTAAAACGAAAATAACTTGGTGGACCAAGTTCAATCTAAGAAGGGGGGAGTGTGACATTCCAAACTCCAATTAGCAACAGCATAAACAATCGCCTACCTGATGCGAACAAGACACCTTTATATTGATCCATCATCGAACGCGAATAAGACACTTACAATAAGACCCTCAGTTATCAACGGCCAGAAACAAACGACGATAAGCTTTAGTATAAATAGAGGCTCCTCCAGCCGCCTAAGGCAGTTCTTGACTTCGTCTTGATTCAGCATCTTATACCAACCTTTGACATACGATATATTTTGTATATTCTGTATTAAATATAATCACTTTAACAGCTTCGGCTATTCGACAGTTTTTTTTATAAATATATATCAAATGCCGTTGTGGCCGCCATCTGTTTTGGTCGCACCATGGGCTTTCCCCTGGTGCTCGTCGTTTTGTTGCCGCTCCTATTCGGACGTAGCGGGGGAGTGCACCCACTCGGTGAGCTCCCCAGGGGCTACTACGACCTTGTGTCGTTGCCGCGGATGGCGACCCTCCGCTGGTCCTTCTTGTGGTCGGCGGGGTCGACGGACAGGACGAAGCACTCCTAAGAGCCGCCGACTCCCACTTTCGTGATCGTCCTACTCATTGTCGTCGTAGCCGTTGCCGTTGTCGTTGTCGACGTCTTCGTCGTCGTTACTATCGTCTTAGGCAGCGTAAAGCTCCTCCAGCTGGCCGAGATGACTCTCGCTGCTCTCCTAGTCATTACTCTCTTCTCTCTAGTCGTCGTCATTGTAGAAATCGTCGTTGTGGCCATGTTCGTCGTAGTCGTCGTCGTCGGTGTCCTTATCTTATCGCAAGCGAACTCCGACAGTCCCGGCGATGGGGCGCGGCAGAGCGGTAGACTTGCGGGCGGTGTCTATCCGCGTTGTCGTCGTTGCCGTCGTCGTTGTTGCCATCGTCGTTGCTACCCTCCTTACCCGAAGAATCGACTGCCCGGCGGCGTGGGTCTTCTCAAAGTGGAGCTTCACCGCCTTAAATGTATAACTCCCAGAGTCGGCGAAGTCGCACTCCGAGCAGACTTAATGTATGATGAAGGGTGGTGTAACTTAAGATATTTTGCTAAGCTTCCGTGTAATTTATACACCCCACTGTCCTTCATCGCGGCAGTCGACTGCCCCGCATAGCAATACGGGCACGTAAATATTTCGGCAGGAGGGTACTTTAGGATTACCGCGCTGCCGGAATCGCCATCAGTACGCACCGCCATCACTGTCGTTGCTGTTGCGCGCGCTAACGGAGTATCCCAGAAATAGTAGTGGGGGTAACTGCGTATTCAGTCTCTAACGCGACGCCTATCGCACAACTCGTCTCGCGACTCGAAGAGTTGCGCGCGCACCCTCCTCGGAGATTCGCGATCACGCACGAATGTCAAAAACGAGTACACGCTGACGAACGCGAACTCGCGTTCGGAAAAAGACGAAAAAGTACAAAATCGTACACGAGCACACACGAAAATACGCGAACCGAAGCTCGAAATTAACGACCACAAATCTACACACGAAAAAAAATATCTGTTCTCTATTACCTCGCGGGTTGGTACGAGAGGTACACTCACACAGTCGTTTGAAGCAGTCACTCATACCTCCACTCACGCTCCAGTCACTCCACCGGACGGTAGGGGCTGCTCACACTTCACGCTCGAGGGGCGGCCCGGAACTGCTTCTTCTCACCGCAGGCTCCTCCGAGGTGACCTCCTTTCTTCCTTCCTGTCTGGTGGCGTCGCTTCTCGTCACCGGAAGTATCCACGATGTCTAAGTATATATATAGCCTCGAATGAAGTGGAGGGTTCTTTTTTATATAGTCTCATTCCTTTTATAGCTATGCACATATGAATATATGAATAGATACTAGAACGTATTGTATTTCCAGTATGGATATGGAAAGCATAAATTAAACGAAATAAGATACTCTGACGTCTCTGATGATCGCTTGCTGCATTCTTTAACGCAACCAGTATAAACTGAATAAGAGAAATATATTTACAATACGTGTATTTCTTGCTTCAACTTCTGGGCACTTCCAATTTTCAATGTTCGTTACGTTCTGTAATGAATGAGAATGGATTAGAGCAT
>JAUCRC010000098.1:0-65409 GCA_032399595.1 Tetragonula carbonaria
TGAAATTCAACGAAATAACGTGTTTCGCAGTGAAAGTAGCTTGACATCTATGAAAAACATCAAAATTAAGCTAAATCTTAGCTAAATCATGGTGATTTTACGAAACATTCATGAATCAATGAAATTCAACGAAATAACGAGTTTCGCAGTGAAAGTAGCTTGATATCTATGATAACATCAAAATTATGCAAAATCTTCGCTAAATCATGGTTATTTTACGAAACATTCATGAATCGATGAAATTCAACGAAATAACGTGTTTCGCAGTGAAAGTAGCTAGATATCGATGAAAACATCAAAATTAAGCTCAATCTTCGCTAAGCAATGGTTATTTCACGAAACATTCTTGAAACGATGAAATTCAACAAAATAACGAGTTTCGCAGGGAAAGTAGATTGATATCTATGAAAACATAAAAATTTAGCTGAATCTTCGCTAAAACATGGTTATTTCACAAAACATTCATGAAACGATGAAATTCAACGAAATAACATGTTTCGCAGTGAAAGTAGTTAAATATCCATGAAAACATCAAAATTAAGCTTAATCTTCGCTAAGCAATGGATATTTCACGAAACATTCATGAAACGATGAAATTCAACGAAATAACGTGTTTCGCAGTGAAAGAATCTTGATATCTATGAAATCATCAAAATTAATCTAAATCTTCGCTAAATCATGGTTATTTTACGAAACATTCATGAATCGATGAAATTCAACGAAATAACGTGTTTCGCAGTGAAAGTAGCTAGATATCCATAAAAACATCAAAATTAAGCTTAATCTTCGCTAAACAATGGTTATTTTACAAAACATTCATAAATCGATGAAATTCAACGAAATAACGTGTTTCGCAGTGAAAGTAGCTTGATATCCATGAAAACATCAAAATTAAGCTTAATCTTCGCTAAATCATGGTTATTTCACGAAACATTCATGAAACGATGAAATTCAACGAAATAACGTGTTTCGCAGTGAAAGTAGCTTGATATCTATGAAAACATCAAAATTAAGCTAAATCTTCGCTAAATCATGGTTATTTTACGAAACATTCATGAATCAATGAAATTCAACGAAATAACGTGTTTCGCAGTGAAAGTAGCTTGATATCTATGAAAACATCAAAATTAAGCTAAATCTTCGCTAAATCATGGTTATTTTACGAAACATTCATGAATCGATGAAATTCAACGAAATAACGTGTTTCGCAGTGAAAGTAGCTAGATATCGATGAAAACATCAAAATTAAGCTAAATCTTTAACAATGGTTATTTCACGAAACATTCTTGAAACGATGAAATTCAACAAAATAACGAGTTTCGCAGGGAAAGTAGATTGATATCTATGAAAACATAAAAATTTAGCTGAATCTTCGCTAAAACATGGTTATTTCACAAAACATTCATGAAACGATGAAATTCAACGAAATAACGTGTTTCGCAGTGAAAGTAGTTAGATATCCATGAAAACATCAAAATTTAGCTTAATCTTCGCTAAGCAATGGATATTTCACGAAACATTCATGAAACGATGAAATTCAACGAAATAACGTGTTTCGCAGTGAAAGAATCTTGATATCTATGAAATCATCAAAATTAATCTAAATCTCCGCTAAATCATGGTTATTTTACGAAACATTCATGAATCGATGAAATTCAACGAAATAACGTGTTTCGCAGTGAAAGTAGCTAGATATCCATAAAAACATCAAAATTAAGCTTAATCTTCGCTAAACAATGGTGATTTTACGAAACATTCATGAATCAATGAAATTCAACGAAATAATGTGTTTCGCAGTGAAAGCAGCTTGAAATCTATGAAAACATCAAAATTAAGCTTCATCTTCGCTAAATCATGGTAATTTCACGAAACATTCATGAAATGATGAAATTCAACGAAATTACGTGTTTTCAGTGAAAGTAGCTAGATATCGATGAAAACATCAAAATTAAGCTTAATCTTCGCTAAGCAATGGTTATCTCACGAAACATTCATGAAACGATGAAATACATCGAAATAACGTGTTTCGCAGTGAAAGTAGCTTGATATCTATGAAAACATCAAAATTAAGCTAAATCTTCGCTAAATCATGGTTATTTTACGAAACATTCATGAATCGATGAAATTCAACGAAATAACGTGTTTCGCAGTGAAAGTAGCTAGATATCGATGAAAACATCAAAATTAAACTTAATCTTCGCTAAGCAATGGGTATTTCACGAAACATTCATGACGCGAAGAAATACATCGAAATAACGTGTTCGCAGTGAAAGTAGCTTGATATCTATGAAAACATCAAAATTAAGCTAAATCTTCGCTAAATCATGGTTATTTTACGAAACATTCATGAATCGATGAAATTCAACGAAATAACGTGTTTCGCAGTGAAAGTAGCTAGATATCGATGAAAACATCAAAATTAAACTTAATCTTCGCTAAGCAATGGGTATTTCACGAAACATTCATGACGCGAAGAAATTCATCGAAATAACGTGTTCGCAGTGAAAGTAGCTTGATATCTATGAAAACATCAAAATTAAGCTAAACCTTCGCTAAATCATGGTTATTTCACAAAACATTAATGAAACGATGAAATTCAACGAAATAACGTGTTTCGCAGTGAAAGTAGCAAGATATCTATGAAAACATCAAAATTATGCTAAATCTCCGCTAAATCATGGTTATTTCACGAAACATTCACGAAACAATGACATTCAACGAAATTACGTGTTTTCAGTGAAAGTAGCTTGATATTTATGAAAACATCAAAATTAAGCTTAATCTTCGCTAAGCAATGGTTATTTCACGAAACATTCATGAAACGATGAAATTCAACGAAATAACGTGTTTCGCAGTGAAAGTAGCTTGATATCTATGAAATCATCAAAATTAAGCTAATTCTTCGCTAAATCATGGTTATTTTACGAAACATTCATGAATCGATGAAATGCAACGTAATAACGTGTTTCGCAGTGAAAATAGTTTGATATCTAAGAAAACATCAAAATTAAGCTTCATCTTCGCTAAATCATGGTAATTTCACGAAACATTCATGAAATGATGAAATTCAACGAAATTACGTGTTTTCAGTGAAAGTAATTAGATATCGATGAAAACATCAAAATTAAGCTTAATCTTCGCTAAGCAATGGTTATCTCACGAAACATTCATGAAACGATTAAATACATCGAAATAACGTGTTTCGCAGTGAAATTAGCTTGATATCTAGGAAAACATCAAAATTAAGCTAAATCTTCGCTAAATCATGGTTATTTTACGAAACATTCATGAATCGATGAAATTCAACGAAATAACGTGTTTCGCAGTGAAAGTAGCTAGATATCGATGAAAACATCAAAATTAAACTTAATCTTCGCTAAATCATGATTATTTCACGAAACATTCATGAAACGATGAAATTCAACGAAATGACGAGTTTCGCAATGAAAGTAGTTAGATATCCATGAAAATATCAAAATTAAGCCAAATCTACGCTAAATCATGGTTGCCTCACGAAACATTCTTGAAACAATGACATTCAACGAAATTACGTGTTTTCAGTGAAAGTAGCTTGATATTTATGAAAACATCAAAATTAAGCTTAATCTTCGCTAAGCAATGGTTATTTCACGAAACATTCATGAAACGATGAAATTCAACGAAATAACGTGTTTCGCAGTGAAAGTAGCTTGATATCTATGAAATCATCAAAATTAAGCTAATTCTTCGCTAAATCATGGTTATTTTACGAAACATTCATGAATCGATGAAATGCAACGTAATAACGTGTTTCGCAGTGAAAGTAGCTTGATATCTAAGAAAACATCAAAATTAAGCTAAACCTTCGCTAAATCATGGTTATTTCACGAAACATTCATGAAACGATGAAATTCACGAAATAACGTGTTTCGCAGTGAAATTAGCTTGATATCTATGAAAACATCAAAATTGAGCTAAATCTTCGCTAAAACTTGGTTATTCAACGAAACATTCATTAAACGATGTAATTAAACGAAATAACGTGTTTCGCAGTGAAAGTAATTAGATATCCATGAAAACATCAAAATTAAGCTTAATCTTCGCTAAACAATGGTTATTTCACGATACATTCATGAAACGATGAAATTCAACGAAATAACGTGTTTCGCAGTGAAAGTAGCTTGATATCTATGAAATCATCAAAATTTAGCTAAATCTTCTCTAAATCATGGTTACTTTACGAAACATTTATGAAGCGATGAAATTAAACGAAATAACGTGTTTCGCAGTGAAAGTAGTTAGATATCCATGAAAACATCAAAATTAAGCTTAATCTTCGCTAAGCAATGGATATTTCACGAAACATTCATGAAACGATGAAATTCAACGAATTAACGTGTTTCGCAGTGAAAGAATCTTGATATCTATGAAATCATCAAAATTAAGCTAAACCTTCGCTAAATCATGGTTATTTCACGAAACATTCATGAAACGATGAAATTCAACGAAATAACGTGTTTCGCAGTGAAAGTAGCTTGATATCTATGAAAACATCAAAATTAAGCTTAATCTTCGCTAAATCATGGTTATTTCACGAAACATTCATGAAACGATGAAATTCAACGAAATGACGAGTTTCGCAATGAAAGTAGTTAGATATCCATGAAAATATCAAAATTAAGCCAAATCTACGCTAAATCATGGTTGCATCACGAAACATTCTTGAAACGATGAAATTCAACAAAATAACGTGTTTCGCAGGGAAAGTAGATTGATATCTATGAAAACATAAAAATTTAGCTGAATCTTCTCTAAAACATGGTTATTTCACAAAACATTCATGAAACGATGAAATTCAACGAAATAACGTGTTTCGCAGTGAAAGTAGCAAGATATCTATGAAAACATCAAAATTATGCTAAAACTCCGCTAAATCATGGTTATTTCACGAAACATTCACGAAACAATGACATTCAACGAAATTACGTGTTTTCAGTGAAAGTAGCTTGATATTTATGAAAACATCAAAATTAAGCTTAATCTTCGCTAAGCAATGGTTATTTCACGAAACATTCATGAAACGATGAAATTCAACGAAATAACGTGTTTCGCAGTGAAAGTAGCTTGATATCTATGAAATCATCAAAATTAAGCTAATTCTTCGCTAAATCATGGTTATTTTACGAAACATTCATGAATCGATGAAATGCAACGTAATAACGTGTTTCGCAGTGAAAGTAGCTTGATATCTAAGAAAACATCAAAATTATCTAAACCTTCGCTAAATCATGGTTATTTCACGAAACATTCATGAAACGATGAAATTCACGAAATAACGTGTTTCGCAGTGAAAGTAGCTTGATATCTATGAAAACATCAAAATTGAGCTAAATCTTCGCTAAAACTTGGTTATTCAACGAAACATTCATTAAACGATGTAATTAAACGAAATAACGTGTTTCGCAGTGAAAGTAATTAGATATCCATGAAAACATCAAAATTAAGCTTAATCTTCGCTAAACTATGGTTATTTCACGATACATTCATGAAACGATGAAATTCAACGAAATAACGTGTTTCGCAGTGAAAGTAGCTTGATATCTATGAAATCATCAAAATTTAGCTAAATCTTCTCTAAATCATGGTTATTTTACGAAACATTTATGAAGCGATGAAATTAAACGAAATAACGTGTTTCGCAGTGAAAGTAGTTAGATATCCATGAAAACATCAAAATTAAGCTTAATCTTCGCTAAGCAATGGATATTTCACGAAACATTCATGAAACGATGAAATTCAACGAAATAACGTGTTTCGCAGTGAAAGAATCTTGATATCTATGAAATCATCAAAATTAATCTAAATCTTCGCTAAATCATGGTTATTTTACGAAACATTCATGAATCGATGAAATTCAACGAAATAACGTGTTTCGCAGTGAAAGTAGCTAGATATCCATAAAAACATCAAAATTAAGCTTAATCTTCGCTAAACAATGGTTATTTCACGAAACATTCATGAAACGATGAAATTCAACGAAATAACGTGTTTCGCAGTGAAAGTAGCTTGACATCTATGAAAAACATCAAAATTAAGCTAAATCTTAGCTAAATCATTGTGATTTTACGAAACATTCATGAATCAATGAAATTCAACGAAATAACGAGTTTCGCAGTGAAAGTAGCTTGATATCTATGATAACATCAAAATTATGCAAAATCTTCGCTAAATCATGGTTATTTTACGAAACATTCATGAATCGATGAAATTCAACGAAATAACGTGTTTCGCAGTGAAAGTAGCTAGATATCGATGAAAACATCAAAATTAAGCTCAATCTTCGCTAAGCAATGGTTATTTCACGAAACATTCTTGAAACGATGAAATTCAACAAAATAACGAGTTTCGCAGGGAAAGTAGATTGATATCTATGAAAACATAAAAATTTAGCTGAATCTTCGCTAAAACATGGTTATTTCACAAAACATTCATGAAACGATGAAATTCAACGAAATAACATGTTTCGCAGTGAAAGTAGTTAGATATCCATGAAAACATCAAAATTAAGCTTAATCTTCGCTAAGCAATGGATATTTCACGAAACATTCATGAAACGATGAAATTCAACGAAATAACGTGTTTCGCAGTGAAAGAATCTTGATATCTATGAAATCATCAAAATTAATCTAAATCTTCGCTAAATCATGGTTATTTTACGAAACATTCATGAATCGATGAAATTCAACGAAATAACGTTTTTCGCAGTGAAAGTAGCTAGATATCCATAAAAACATCAAAATTAAGCTTAATCTTCGCTAAACAATGGTTATTTTACAAAACATTCATAAATCGATGAAATTCAACGAAATAACGTGTTTCGCAGTGAAAGTAGCTAGATATCCATAAAAACATCAAAATTAAGCTTAATCTTCGCTAAACAATGGTTATTTCACGAAACATTCATGAAACGATGAAATTCAACGAAATAACGTGTTTCGCAGTGAAAGTAGCTTGACATCTATGAAAAACATCAAAATTAAGCTAAATCTTAGCTAAATCATGGTGATTTTACGAAACATTCATGAATCAATGAAATTCAACGAAATAACGTGTTTCGCAGTGAAAGTAGCTTGATATCAATGATAACATCAAAATTAAGCAAAATCTTCGCTAAATCATGGTTATTTTACGAAGCATTCATGAATCGATGATATTCAACGAAATAACGTGTTTCGCAGTGAAAGTAGCTAGATATCGATGAAAACATCAAAATTAAGCTCAATCTTCGCTAAGCAATGGTTATTTCACGAAACATTCTTGAAACGATGAAATTCAACAAAATAACGAGTTTCGCAGGGAAAGTAGATTGATATCTATGAAAACATAAAAATTTAGCTGAATCTTCGCTAAAACATGGTTATTTCACAAAACATTCATGAAACGATGAAATTCAACGAAATAACATGTTTCGCAGTGAAAGTAGTTAAATATCCATGAAAACATCAAAATTAAGCTTAATCTTCGCTAAGCAATGGATATTTCACGAAACATTCATGAAACGATGAAATTCAACGAAATAACGTGTTTCGCAGTGAAAGAATCTTGATATCTATGAAATCATCAAAATTAATCTAAATCTTCGCTAAATCATGGTTATTTCACGAAACATTCATGAAACGATGAAATTCAACGAAATAACGTGTTTCGCAGTGAAAGTAGCTTGATATCTCTGAAATCATCAAAATTAAGCTTAATCTTCGTTAATCAGGTTATTTTCAAAACATTCATGAAACGATGAAATTCAACGAAATTACGTGTTTCGCTGAAAGTAGCTAGATATCGATGAAAACATCGAAATTAAGCTTAATCTTCGCTAAGCAATGGTTATTTCACGACAAATTCATGAAACGATGAAATACATCGAAATAACGTGTTTCGCAATGAAAGTAGCTTGATATCTATGAAAACATCAAAATTTAGCTAAACCTTCGCTAAATCATGGTTATTTCACGTAACATTCATGAAACGATGAAATTAAACGATATAACCTGTTTCGCAGTGAAAGTAGTTAGATATCCATGTAAACATCAAAATTAAGCTTAATCTTCGCTAAACAATGGTTATTTCACGAAACATACATGAAACGATGAAATTCAGCTAAATTATGTGTTTCACAGTGAAAGTAGCTAGATATCTATGAAAACATAATAATTAAACTAAATCTTCGCAAAATCATGGTTATTTTACGAAACATACATGAATCGATGAAATTCATCGAAATAACGTGTTTCGCAGTGAAAGTAGCAAGATATCTATGAAAACAACAAAATTAAGCTTAATCTTCGCTAAGCAATGGTTATTTCACGAAACATTCATGAAACGATGAATTACATCGAAATAACGTGTTTCGCAGTGAAAGTAGCTTGATATCTATGAAAACATCAAAATTAAGCTAAACCTTCGCTAAATCATTGTTATTTCACGAAACATTCATGAAACGATGAAATTCACCGAAATAACGTGTTTCGCAGTGAAAGTAGCTTGATATCTTTGAAAACATCAAAATTAAGCTAAATCTTCGCTAAATCATGGTTAGTTTACGAAACATACATGAATCGATGAAATTCAACGAAATAACGTGTTTCGCAGTGAAAGTAGCTTGATATCTATGAAAACATCAAAATTAAGCTTAATCTTCGCTAAATCATGGTTATTTCACGAAACATTCATGAAATGATGAAATTCAACGAAATTACGTGTTTTCAGTGAAAGAAGCTTGAGATCTATGAAAACATCAAAATAAAGCGAAATCTTCGCTAAATCATGGTTATTTTAAGAAACATTCATGAACCGATGAAATTCAACGAAATAACGTGTTTCGCTTGAAAGTAGCTTGATATCTATGAAAACATCAAAATTGAGCTAAATCTTCGCTAAAACTTGGTTATTTCACGAAACATTCATGAAACGATGAAATTCAACGAAATAACGTGTTTCGCAGTGAAAGTAGCAAGATATCTTTGAAAACATCAAAATTATGCTAAATCCCCGCTAAATCATGGTTGTTTTATGAAACATTCATAAATCGATGAAATTCAACGAAATAATGTGTTTCGCAGTGAAAGCAGCTTGAAATCTATGCAAACATCAAAATTAAGCTTAATCTTCGCTAAATCATGGTTATTTCACGAAACATTCATGAAATGATGAAATTCAACGAAATAACGTGTTTTCAGTGAAAGAAGCTAGATAACGATGAAAACATCAAAATTAAACTTAATCTTCGCTAAGCAATGGGTATTTCACGAAACATTCATGAAACGTTGAAATTCAACGAAATAACGTGTTTCGCAGTGAAAGTAGCTTGATATCTATGAAAACTTCAAAATTAAGCTTAATCTTCGCTAAATCATGGTTATTTCACGAAACATTCACGAAACAATGAAATTCAACGAAGTAACGTGTTTCGCAGTGAAAGTAGCTAGATATCTATGAAATCATCAGAATTTAGCTAAATCTTCTCTAAATCATGGTTATTTCACGAAACATTCATGAAACGATGAAATATAACGAAATAACGTGTTTCGCAGTGAAAGTAGATTGATATCTTTGAAAACATCAAAATGAAGCTAAAACATGGTTATTTCACGAAACGTTCATGAAACGATGAAATTCAACGAAATAACGTGTTTCGCAGTGAAAGTAGCTTGATATCTTGAAAACATCAAAATTAAGCTAAATTTTCGCTAAATCATGGTTATTTTACGAAACATTCATGAATCGATGAAATTCAACGAAATAACGTGTTTCGCAGTGAAAGTAGCTAGATATCTATGAAAACATCAAAATTAAGCTAAATCTTCGCTAAATCATGGTTATTGCACGAAACATTCATGAAACGATGTAATTCAACGAGATAACGTGTTTCGCAGTGAAAGTAGCAGATATCTATGAAAACATCAAAACTACGCTAAATCTCCGCTAAATCATGGTTATTTCACGAAACATTCATGAAACGATGAAATTCAACGAAATAACGTGTTTCGCAGTGAAAGCAGCTTGAAATCTATGAAAACATCAAAATTAAGCTTAATCTTCGCTAAATCATGGTTATTTCACGAAACATTCATGAAATGATGAAATTCACCAAATTACGTGTTTTCAGTGAAAGTAGTTAGATATTAATGAAAATATCAAAATTAAGCCAAATCTACTTAATCATGGTTGCATTCACGAAACATTCTTGAAACGATGAAATTCAACGAAATTACGTGTTTTCAGTGAAAGAAGCTTGATATCTATGAAAACATCAAAATTGAGCTTAATCTTCGCTAGAACATGGTTATTTCACGCAACATTCATGAAACGATGAAATTCAACGAAATAACGTGATTCGCAGTGAAAGTAGCTTGATATCTATGAAATCATCAAAATTAAGCTAAATTTTCGCTAAATCAGGGTTATTTTACGAAACATTCATGAAACGATGAAATTCGACGAAATTTCGTGTTTTCAGTGAAAGTAGCTAGATATCGATGAAAACATCGAAATTAAGCTTAATCTTCGCTAAGCAATGGTTATTTCACGAAAAATTCATGAAACGATGAAATACATCGAAATAACGTGTTTCGCAGTGAAAGTAGCTTGATATCTATGAAAACATCAAAATTTAGCTAAACCTTCGCTAAATCATGGTTATTTCACGTAACATTCATGAAACGATGAAATTAAACGATATAACCTGTTTCGCAGTGAAAGTAGTTAGATATCCATGTAAACATCAAAATTAAGCTTAATCTTCGCTAAACAATGGTTATTTCACGAAACATACATGAAACGATGAAATTCAGCTAAATAATGTGTTTCACAGTGAAAGTAGCTAGATATCTATGAAAACATAATAATTAAACTAAATCTTCGCAAAATCATGGTTATTTTACGAAACATACATGAATCGATGAAATTCATCGAAATAACGTGTTTCGAAGTGAAAGTAGCAAGATATCTATGAAAACAACAAAATTAAGCTTAATCTTCGCTAAGCAATGGTTATTTCACGAAACATTCATGAAACAATGAATTACATCGTAATAACGTGTTTCGCAGTGAAAGTAGCTTGATATCTATGAAAACATCAAAATTAAGCTAAACCTTCGCTAAATCATTGTTATTTCACGAAACATTCATGAAACGATGAAATTCACCGAAATAACGTGTTTCGCAGTGAGAGTAGCTTGATATCTTTGAAAACATCAAAATTAAGCTAAATCTTCGCTAAATCATGGTTAGTTTACGAAACATACATGAATCGATGAAATTCAACGAAATAACGTGTTTCGCAGTGAAAGTAGCTTGATATCTATGAAAACATCAAAATTAAGCTTAATCTTCGCTAAATCATGGTTATTTCACGAAACATTCATGAAATGATGAAATTCAACGAAATTACGTGTTTTCAGTGAAAGAAGCTTGAGATCTATGAAAACATCAAAATAAAGCGAAATCTTCGCTAAATCATGGTTATTTTAAGAAACATTCATGAACCGATGAAATTCAACGAAATAACGTGTTTCGCTTGAAAGTAGCTTGATATCTATGAAAACATCAAAATTGAGCTAAATCTTCGCTAAAACTTGGTTATTTCACGAAACATTCATGAAACGATGAAATTCAACGAAATAACGTGTTTCGCAGTGAAAGTAGCAAGATATCTTTGAAAACATCAAAATTATGCTAAATCTCCGCTAAATCATGGTTGTTTTATGAAACATTCATAAATCGATGAAATTCAACGAAATAATGTGTTTCGCAGTGAAAGCAGCTTGAAATCTATGAAAACATCAAAATTAAGCTTAATCTTCGCTAAATCATGGTTATTTCACGAAACATTCATGAAACGATGAAATTCAACGAAATAACGTGTTTCGCAGTGAAAGTAGCTTGATATCTATGAAAACATCAAAATTTAGCTAAACCTTCGCTAAATCATGGTTATTTCACGTAACATTCATGAAACGATGAAATTAAACGAAATAACCTGTTTCGCAGTGAAAGTAGTTAGATATCCGTGTAAACATCAAAATTAAGCTAAATCTTCGCTAAATCATGGTTATTTTACGAAACATTCATGAATCGATGAAATTCAACGAAATAACGTGTTTCGCAGTGAAAGTAGCTTGATAACTATGAAAATATCAAAATTAAGCTATACCATCGCTAAATCATGGTTATTTCACGAAACATTCATGAAACGATGAAATTCAACGAAATAACGTGTTTCGCAGTGAAAGTAGCTTGATATCTATGAAAACATCAAAATTAAGCTTAATCTTCGCTAAATCCTGGTTATTTCACGTATCATTCATGTAACGATGAATTTCAACGAAATTACGTGTTTTCAGTGAAAGTAGCTTGATATCTATGAAAACATCAAAATTAAGCTAAATCTTCGCTAAATCATGGTTATTTTACGAAACATTAATGAACCGATGAAATTCAACGAAATAACGTGTTTCGCAGTGAAAGTAGCTTGATATCTATGAAAACATCAAAATTGAGCTAAATCTTCGCTAAAACTTGGTTATTTCACGAAACATTCATGAAACGATGAAATTCAACGAAATAACGTGTTTCGCAGTGAAAGTAGCAAGACATCTATGAAAACATCAAAATTATGCTAAATCTCCGCTAAATAATGGTTGTTTTATGAAACATTCATAAATCGATGAAATTCAACGAAATAATGTGTTTCGCAGTGAAAGCAGCTTGAAATCTATGAAAACATCAAAATTAAGCTTAATCTTCGCTAAATCATGGTTATTTCACGAAACATTCATGAAATGATGAAATTCACGAAATTACGTGTTTTCAGTGAAAGTAGTTAGATATTAATGAAAATATCAAAATTAAGCCAAATCTACGCGTAATCATGGTTGCATCACGAAACATTCTTGAAACGATGAAATTCAACGAAATTACGTGTTTTCAGTGAAGCTTGATATCTATGAAAACATCAAAATTGAGCTAAATCTTCGCTAAAACATGGTTATTTCACGAAACATTCATGAAAAGATGAAATTAAACGAAATAACGTGTTTCGCAGTGAAAGTAGCTAGATATCCATGAAAACATCAAAATTAAGCTTAATCTTCGCTAAGCAATGGTTGTTTCACGAAACATTCATGAATTGATGAAATTAAACGAAATAACGTGTTTCGCAGTGAAAGCAGCTTGAAATCTATGAAAACATCATAATTAAGCTTAATCTTCGCTAAATCATGGTTATTTCACGAATCATTCATGAAACAATGAAATTCAACGAAATTACGTGTTTTCAGTGAAAGTAGCTTGATATCTATGAAAACATCAAAATTGAGCTAAATCTTCGCTAAAACATGGTTATTTCACGCAACATTCATGAAACGATGAAATTCAACGAAATAACGTGATTCGCAGTGAAAGTAGCTTGATATCTATGAAATCATCAAAATTAAGCTAAATTTTCGCTAAATCAGGGTTATCTTACGAAACATTCATGAAACGATGAAATTCGACGAAATTTCGTGTTTTCAGTGAAAGTAGCTAGATATCGATGAAAACATCGAAATTAAGCTTAATCTTCGCTAAGCAATGGTTATTTCACGACAAATTCATGAAACGATGAAATACATCGAAATAACGTGTTTCGCAATGAAAGTAGCTTGATATCTATGAAAACATCAAAATTTAGCTAAACCTTCGCTAAATCATGGTTATTTCACGTAACATTCATGAAACGATGAAATTAAACGATATAACCTGTTTCGCAGTGAAAGTAGTTAGATATCCATGTAAACATCAAAATTAAGCTTAATCTTCGCTAAACAATGGTTATTTCACGAAACATACATGAAACGATGAAATTCAGCTAAATAATGTGTTTCACAGTGAAAGTAGCTAGATATCTATGAAAACATAATAATTAAACTAAATCTTCGCAAAATCATGGTTATTTTACGAAACATACATGAATCGATGAAATTCATCGAAATAACGTGTTTCGCAGTGAAAGTAGCAAGATATCTATGAAAACAACAAAATTAAGCTTAATCTTCGCTAAGCAATGGTTATTTCACGAAACATTCATGAAACGATGAATTACATCGAAATAACGTGTTTCGCAGTGAAAGTAGCTTGATATCTATGAAAACATCAAAATTAAGCTAAACCTTCGCTAAATCATTGTTATTTCACGAAACATTCATGAAACGATGAAATTCACCGAAATAACGTGTTTCGCAGTGAAAGTAGCTTGATATCTTTGAAAACATCAAAATTAAGCTAAATCTTCGCTAAATCATGGTTAGTTTACGAAACATACATGAATCGATGAAATTCAACGAAATAACGTGTTTTGCAGTGAAAGTAGCTTGATATCTATGAAAACATCAAAATTAAGCTTAATCTTCGCTAAATCATGGTTATTTCACGAAACATTCATGAAATGATGAAATTCAACGAAATTACGTGTTTTCAGTGAAAGAAGCTTGAGATCTATGAAAACATCAAAATAAAGCGAAATCTTCGCTAAATCATGGTTATTTTAAGAAACATTCATGAACCGATGAAATTCAACGAAATGACGTATTTCGCTTGAAAGTAGCTTGATATCTATTAAAACATCAAAATTGTGCTAAATCTTCGCTAAAACTTGGTTATTTCACGAAACATTCATGAAACGATGAAATTCAACGAAATAACGTGTTTCGCAGTGAAAGTAGCAAGATATCTTTGAAAACATCAAAATTATGCTAAATCCCCGCTAAATCATGGTTGTTTTATGAAACATTCATAAATCGATGAAATTCAACGAAATAATGTGTTTCGCAGTGAAAGCAGCTTGAAATCTATGCAAACATCAAAATTAAGCTTAATCTTCGCTAAATCATGGTTATTTCACGAAACATTCATGAAATGATGAAATTCAACGAAATTACGTGTTTTCAGTGAAAGAAGCTAGATAACGATGAAAACATCAAAATTAAACTTAATCTTCGCTAAGCAATGGGTATTTCACGAAACATTCATGAAACGTTGAAATTCAACGAAATAACGTGTTTCGCAGTGAAAGTAGCTTGATATCTATGAAAACTTCAAAATTAAGCTTAATCTTCGCTAAATCATGGTTATTTCACGAAACATTCACGAAACAATGAAATTCAACGAAGTAACGTGTTTCGCAGTGAAAGTAGCTAGATATCTATGAAATCATCAGAATTTAGCTAAATCTTCTCTAAATCATGGTTATTTCACGTAACATTCATGAAACGATGAAATATAACGAAATAACGTGTTTCGCAGTGAAAGTAGATTGATATCTTTGAAAACATCAAAATGAAGCTAAACCATGGTTATTTCACGAAACGTTCATGAAACGATGAAATTCAACGAAATAACGTGTTTCGCAGTGAAAGTAGCTTGATATCTTTGAAAACATCAAAATTAAGCTAAATTTTCGCTAAATCATGGTTATTTTACGAAACATTCATGAAATGATGAAATTCAACGAAATTACGTGTTTTCAGTGAATGTAGCTAGATATCGATGAAAACATCAAAATTAAGCTTAATCTTCGCTAAGCAATCGTTATCTCACGAAACATTCATGAAACGATGAAATACATCGAAATAACGTGTTTCGCAGTAAAAGTAGCTTGATATCTATGAAAACATCAAAATTGAGCTAAACCTTCGCTAAATCATGGTTATTTCACGAAACATTCATGAAACGATGAAATTCATCGAAATAACCTGTTTCGCAGTAAAAGTAGCTTGATATCTATGAAAACATCAAAATTGAGCTTAATCTTCGCTAAATCATGGTTATTTCACGAAACATTCATGAAATGATGAAATTCAACGAAATTACGTGTTTTCAGTGAAAGTAGCTAGATATCGATGAAAACATCAAAATTAAGCTTAATCTTCGCTAAGCAATGGTTATCTCACGAAACATTCATGAAACGATGAAATACATCGAAATAACGTGTTTCGCAGTGAAAGTAGCTTGATATCTATGAAAACATCAAAATTGAGCTAAATCTTCGCTAAAACTTGGTTATTTCACGAAACATTCATGAAACGATGAAATTCAACGAAATAACGTGTTTCGCAGTGAAAGTAGCTTGATATCCATGAAAACATCAAAATTAAGCTAAATCTTCGCTAAATCATGGTTATTTTACGAAACATTCATGAATCAATGAAATTCAACGAAATAACGTGTTTCGCAGTGAAAGAATCATGATATCTATGAAAACATCAAAATTATGCTAAAACTCCGCTAAATCATGGTTATTTCACGAAACATTCACGAAACAATGAAATTCAACGAAATTACGTGTTTTCAGTGAAAGTAGCTTGATATCTATGAAAACATAAAAATTAAGCTAAGTCTTCGCTAAATCATGGTTATTTTACGAAACATTCATGAATCGATGAAACTCAACGAAATAACGTGTTTCGAAGTGAAAGTAGCAAGATATCTATGAAAACGTCAAAATTAAGCTAAATCTTCTCTAAATCATGGTTATTTTACGAAGCATTCATGAAACGATGAAAGTAAACGAAATAACGTGTTTCGCAGTGAAAGTAGTTAGATTTCCATGAAAACATCAAAATTAAGCTTAATCTTCGCTAAGCAATGGTTGTTTCACGAAACATTCATGAAACGATGAAATACATCGAAAAAATGTGTTTCGCAGTGAAAGCAGCTTGAAATCTAAGAAAACATCAAAATTAAGCTTAATCTTCGCTAAATCATGGTTTTTTCACGAAACATTCATGAAACGTTGAAATTCAACGAAATTACGTGTTTTCAGTGAAAGTAGCAAGATATTTATGAAAACATCAAAATTGAGCTTAATCTTCGCTAAATCATGGTTATTTCACGAAACATTCATGAAATGATGAAATTCAACGAAATTACGTGTTTTCAGTGAAAGTAGCTAGATATCGATGAAAACATCAAAATTAAGCTTAATCTTCGCTAAGCCATGGTTATCTCACGAAACATTCATGAAACGATGAAATACATAGAAATAACGTGTTTCGCAGTGAAAGTAGCTTGATATCTATGAAAACATCAAAATTAAGCTTAACCTTCGCTAAATCATGGTTATTTTACGAAACATTCATGAATCGATGAAATTCAACGAAATAACGTGTATCGCAGTGAAAGTAGCTAGATATCGATGAAAACATCAAAATTGAGCTAAATCTTCACTAAAACATGGTTATTTCACGAAACATTCATGAAACGATGAAAGTAAACGAAATAACGTGTTTCGCAGTGAAAGTAGTTAGATTTCCATGAAAACATCAAAATTAAGCTCAATCTTCGCTAAGCAATGGTTGTTTCACGAAACATTCATGAAACGATGAAATACATCGAAAAAATGTGTTTCGCAGTGAAAGCAGCTTGAAATCTATGAAAACATCAAAATTAAGCTTAATCTTCGCTAAATCATGGTTATTTCACGAAACATTCATGAAACGTTGAAATTCAACGAAATAACGTGTTTCGCAGTGAAAGTAGCTAGATATCGATGAAAACATCAAAATTAAGCTTAATCTTCGCTAAGCAATGGTTATTTCACGAAACATTCATGAAACGATGAAATTCAACGAAATAACGTGTTTCGCAGTGAAAGTAGCTTGATGTCTATGAAAACATCAAAATTGAGCTAAATCTTCGCTAAAACTTGGTTATTCAACGAAACATTCATTAAACGATGAAATTAAACGAAATAACGTGTTTCGCAGTGAAAGTAGCTTGATATCTATGAAAACATCAAAATTAAGCTTAACCTTCGCTAAATCATGGTTATTTTACGAAACATTCATGAATCGATGAAATTCAACGAAATAACGTGTATCGCAGTGAAAGTAGCTAGATATCGATGAAAACATCAAAATTGAGCTAAATCTTCACTAAAACATGGTTATTTCACGAAACATTCATGAAACGATGAAAGTAAACGAAATAACGTGTTTCGCAGTGAAAGTAGTTAGATATCGATGAAAACATCAAAATTAAGCTTAATCTTCTCTAAGCAATGGTTATTTCACGAAACATTCATGAAACGATGAAATAGATCGAAATAACGTGTTTCGCAGTGAAAGTAGCTTGATATCTTTGAAAACATCAAAATTAAGTTAAACCTTCGCTAAATAATGGTTATTTCACGAAACATTCATGAAACCATGAAATACAACGAAATAACGTGTTTCGCAGTGAAAGTAGCAAGATATCTATGAAAACATCAAAATTATGCTAAATCTCCGCTAAATCATGGTTGTTTTATGAAACATTCATAAATCGATGAAATTCAACGAAATAATGTGTTTCGCAGTGAAAGCAGCTTGAAATCTATGAAAACATCAAAATTAAGCTTAATCTTCGCTAAATCATGGTTATTTCACGAAACATTCATGAAACGATGAAATTCAACGAAATAACCTGTTTCGCAGTGAGAGTAGTTAGATATCCGTGTAAACATCAAAATTAAGCTAAATCTTCGCTAAATCATGGTTATTTTACGAAACATTAATGAACCGATGAAATTCAACGAAATAACGTGTTTCGCAGTGAAAGTAGCTTGATATCTATGAAAACATCAAAATTGAGCTAAATCTTCGCTAAAACTTGGTTATTTCACGAAACATTCATGAAACGATGAAATTCAACGAAATAACGTGTTTCGCAGTGAAAGTAGCAAGATATCTATGAAAACATCAAAATTATGCTAAATCTCCGCTAAATAATGGTTGTTTTATGAAACATACATAAATCGATGAAATTCAACGAAATAATGTGTTTCGCAGTGAAAGCAGCTTGAAATCGATGAAAACATCAAAATTAAGCTTAATCTTCGCTAAATCATGGTTATTTCCCGAAACATTCATGAAATGATGAAATTCACGAAATTACGTGTTTTCAGTGAAAGTAGTTAGATATTAATGAAAATATCAAAATTAAGCCAAATCTACGCTTAATCATGGTTGCATCACGAAACATTCTTGAAACGATGAAATTCAACGAAATTACGTGTTTTCAGTGAAAGAAGCTTGATATCTATGAAAACATCAAAATTGAGCTTAATCTTCGCTAGAACATGGTTATTTCACGCAACATTCATTAAACGATGAAATTCAACGAAATAACGTGATTCGCAGTGAAAGTAGCTTGATATCTATGAAATCATCAAAATTAAGCTAAATTTTCGCTAAATCAGGGTTATTTTACGAAACATTCATGAAACGATGAAATTCGACGAAATTTCGTGTTTTCAGTGAAAGAAGCTAGATATCGATGAAAACATCGAAATTAAGCTTAATCTTCGCTAAGCAATGGTTATTTCACGAAAAATTCATGAAACGATGAAATACATCGAAATAACGTGTTTCGCAGTGAAAGTAGCTTGATATCTATGAAAACATCAAAATTTAGCTAAACCTTCGCTAAATCATGGTTATTTCACGTAACATTCATGAAACGATGAAATTAAACGATATAACCTGTTACGCAGTGAAAGTAGTTAGATATCCATGTAAACATCAAAATTAAGCTTAATCTTCGCTAAACAATGGTTATTACACGAAACATACATGAAACGATGAAATTCAGCTAAATAATGTGTTTCACAGTGAAAGTAGCTAGATATCTATGAAAACATAATAATTAAACTAAATCTTCGCAAAATCATGGTTATTTTACGAAACATACATGAATCGATGAAATTCATCGAAATAACGTGTTTCGCAGTGAAAGTAGCAAGATATCTATGAAAACAACAAAATTAAGCTTAATCTTCGCTAAGCAATGGTTATTTCACGAAACATTCATGAAACAATGAATTACATCGTAATAACGTGTTTCGCAGTGAAAGTAGCTTGATATCTATGAAAACATCAAAATTAAGCTAAACCTTCGCTAAATCATTGTTATTTCACGAAACATTCATGAAACGATGAAATTCACCGAAATAACGTGTTTCGCAGTGAAAGTAGCTTGATATCTTTGAAAACATCAAAATTAAGCTAAATCTTCGCTAAATCATGGTGAGTTTACGAAACATACATGAATCGATGAAATTCAACGAAATAACGTGTTTCGCAGTGAAAGTAGCTTGATATCTATGAAAACATCAAAATTAAGCTTAATCTTCGCTAAATCATGGTTATTTCACGAAACATTCTTGAAATGATGAAATTCAACGAAATTACGTGTTTTCAGTGAAAGAAGCTTGAGATCTATGAAAACATCAAAATAAAGCGAAATCTTCGCTAAATCATGGTTATTTTAAGAAACATTCATGAACCGATGAAATTCAACGAAATAACGTGTTTCGCTTGAAAGTAGCTTGATATCTATGAAAACATCAAAATTGAGCTAAATCTTCGCTAAAACTTGGTTATTTCACGAAACATTCATGAAACGATGAAATACAACGAAATAACGTGTTTCGCAGTGAAAGTAGCAAGATATCTTTGAAAACATCAAAATTATGCTTAATCTCCGCTAAATCATGGTTGTTTTATGAAACATTCATAAATCCATGACATTCAACGAAATAATGTGTTTCGCAGTGAAAGCAGCTTGAAATCTATGAAAACATCAAAATTAAGCTTAATCTTCGCTAAATCATGGTTATTTCACGAAACATTCATGAAACGATGAAATTCAACGAAATAACGTGTTTCGCAGTGAAAGTAGCTTGATATCTATGAAAACATCAAAATTAGCTAAACCTTCGCTAAATCATGGTTATTTCACGTAACATTCATGAAACGATGAAATTAAACGAAATAACCTGTTTCGCAGTGAAAGTAGTTAGATATCCGTGTAAACATCAAAATTAAGCTAAATCTTCGCTAAATCATGGTTATTTACGAAACATTCATGAATCGATGAAATTCAACGAAATAACGTGTTTCGCAGTGAAAGTAGCTTGATATCTATGAAAACATCAAAATTAAGCTAAATCTTCGCTAAATCATGGTTATTTTACGAAACATTCATGAAACGATGAAATTCAACGAAATAACGTGTTTCGCAGTGAAAGTAGCTTGATATCTATGAAAACATCAAAATTGAGCTAAATCTTCGCTAAAACTTGGTTATTCAACGAAACATTCATTAAACGATGTAATTAAACGAAATAACGTGTTTTGCAGTGAAAGTAGTTAGATATCCATGAAAACATCAAAATTAAGCTTAATCTTCGCTAAACAATGGTTATTTCACGATACATTCATGAAACGAAGAAATACATCGAAATAACGTGTTCGCAGTGAAAGTAGCTTGATATTTATGAAAACTTCAAAATTAAGCTAAACCTTCGTTAAATCATGGTTATTTCACGAAACATTCATGAAACGATGAAATTCAACGAAATAACGTGTTTCGCAGTGAAAGTAGCTTGATATCTATGAAAACTTCAAAATTAAGCTTAATCTTCGCTAAATCATGGTTTTTTCACGAAACATTCATGTAACGATGAATTACAGCGAAATAACGTGTTTCGCAGTGAAAGTAGCTTGATATCTATGAAAACATCAAAATTAAGCTAAACCTTCGCTAAATCATTGTTATTTCACGAAACGTTCATGAAACCATGAAATTCATAGAAATAACGTGTTTCGCAGTGAAAGTAGCTTGATATCTTTGAAAACATCAAAATTAAGCTAAATTTTCGCTAAATCATGGTTATTTTACGAAACATTCATGAATCGATGAAATTCAACGAAATAACGTGTTTCGCAGTGAAAGTAGCAAGATATCTATTAAAACATCAAAATTATGCTAAATCTCCGCTAAATCATGGTTATTTCACGAAACATTCACGAAACAATGAAATTCAACGAAGTAACGTGTTTCGCAGTGAAAGTAGCTAGATATCTATGAAATCATCAGAATTTAGCTAAATCTTCTCTAAATCATAGTTATTTCACGAAACATTCATGAAACGATGAAATATAACGAAATAACGTGTTTCGCAGTGAAAGTAGATTGATATCTTTGAAAACATCAAAATGAAGCTAAACCATGGTTATTTCACGAAACATTCATGAAACGACGAAATTCAACGAAATAACGTGTTTCGCAGTAAAGGTAACAAGATATCTATGAAAACATCAAAATTATGTTAAATCTCCGCTAAATCATGGTTGTTTTATGAAACATTCATATATCGATGAAATTCAACGAAATAATGTGTTTCGCAGTGAAAGCAGCTTGAAATCTATGAAAACATCAAAATTAAGCTTAATCTTCGCTAAATCATGGTTATTTCACGAAACATTCATGAAATGATGAAATTCAACGAAATTACTTGTTTTCAGTGAATGTAGCTAGATATCGATGAAAACATCAAAATTAAGCTTAATCTTCGCTAAGCAATGGTTATCTCACGAAACATTCATGAAACGATGAAATACATCGAAATAACGTGTTTCGCAGTGAAAGTTGTTAGATATCCATGAAAATATCAAAATTAAGCCAAATCTACGCTAAATCATGGTTATTTCACGAAACATTCATGAAACGATGAAATTCAACGAAATAACGTGTTTCGCAGTGAAAGTAGCTTGAAATCTATGAAAACATCAAAATTAAGCTTATTCTTCGCTAATTCAAATTAAGCCAAATCTACGCTAAATCATGGTTGCATCACGAAACATTCTTGAAACGATGAAATTCAACAAAATAACGTGTTTTGCAGGGAAAGTAGATTGATATCTATGAAAACATAAAAATTTAGCTGAATCTACGCTAAAACATGGTTATTTCACAAAACATTCATGAAACGATGAAATTCATCGAAATAACGTGTTTCGCAGTGAAAGTAGCAAGATATCTATGAAAACATCAAAATTATGCTAAAACTCCGCTAAATCATGGTTATTTCACGAAATATTCACGAAACAATGAAATTCAACGAAATTACGTGTTTTCAGTGAAAGAAGCTAGATATCGATGAAAACATCAAAATTAAACTTAATCTTCGCTAAGCAATGGGTATTTCACGAAACATTCATGAAACGAAGAAATACATCGAAATAACGTGTTCGCAGTGAAAGTAGCTTGATATTTATGAAAACTTCAAAATTAAGCTAAACCTTCGTTAAATCATGGTTATTTCACGAAACATTCATGAAACGATGAAATTCAACGAAATAACGTGTTTCGCAGTGAAAGTAGCTTGATATCTATGAAAACTTCAAAATTAAGCTTAATCTTCGCTAAATCATGGTTATTTCACGAAACATTCATGAAACGATGAAATTCAACGAAATAACGAGTTTCGCAGTGAAAGTAGTTAGATATCCTTGAAAATATCAAAATTGAGCCAAATCTACGCTAAATCATGGTTGCATCACGAAACATTCTTGAAACGATGAAATTCAACGAAATTACGTGTTTTCAGTGAAAGAAGCATGATATCTATGAAAACATCAAAATTGAGTT
This sequence comes from Tetragonula carbonaria, assembly GCA_032399595.1. NCBI lineage: Eukaryota > Metazoa > Arthropoda > Insecta > Hymenoptera > Apidae > Tetragonula > Tetragonula carbonaria. Next base: position 23,488 of record JAUCRC010000098.1, read on the forward strand.
AAATCTTCGCTAAAACATGGTTATTTCACGAAACATTCATGAAAAGATGAAATTAAACGAAATAACGTGTTTCGCAGTGAAAGTAGCTTGATATCTATGAAACCATCGAAATTAAGCTAAACCTTCGCTAAATCATTGTTATTTCACGTGAAAGTAGCTAGATATCCATGAATACATCAAAATTAAGCTTAATATTCGCTAAGCAATGGTTGTTTCACGAAACGTTCATGAAACGATGAAATTCAACGAAATAACGTGTTTCGCAGTGAAAGTAGCAAGATATATATGAAAACATCAAAATTAAGCTTAATCTTCGCTAAGCAATGGTTTTTTCACGAAACATTCATGAAACGATGAATTACATCGAAATAACGTGTTTCGCAGTGAAAGTAGCTTGATATCTATGAAACCATCAAAATTAAGCTAAACCTTCGCTAAATCATGGTTATTTTACCAAACATTCATGAATCGATGAAATTCAACGAAATAACGTGTTTCGCAGTGAAAGTAGCAAGATATATATGAAAACAACAAAATTAAGCTTAATCTTCGCTAAGCAATGATTTTTTCACGAAACATTCATGAAACGATGAATTACATCGAAATAACGTGTTTCGCAGTGAAAGTAGCTTGATATCTATGAAACCATCAAAATTAAGCTAAACCTTCGCTAAATCATTGTTATTTCACGAAACGTTCATGAAACGATGAAATTCAACGAAATAACGTGTTTCGCAGTGAAAGTAGCTTGATATCTTTGAAAACATCAAAATTAAGCTAAATCTTCGCTAAATCATGGTTATTTTACGAAACATTCATGAATCGATGAAATTCAACGAAATAAAGTGTTTCGCAGTGAAAGTAGCAAGATATCTATTAAAACATCAAAATTATGCTAAATCTAAGCTAAATCATGGTTATTTCACGAAACATTCACGAAACACTGAAATTCAACGAAGTAACGTGTTTCGCAGTGAAAGTAGCTAGATATCTATGAAATCATCAGAATTTAGCTAAATCTTCTCTAAATCATGGTTATTTCACGAAACATTCATGAAACTATGAAATATAACGAAATAACGTGTTTCGCAGTGAAAGTAGATTGATACCTTTGAAAACATCAGAATGAAGCTAAACCATGGTTATTTCACGAAACATTCATGAAACGACGAAATTCAACGAAATTACGTGTTTTCAGTGATAGTAGCTTGATATCTATGATAACATCAAAATTAAGCTTAATCTTCGCTAAGCAATGGTTATCTCACGAAACATTCATGAAACGATGAAATACATCGAAATAACGCGTTTCGCAGTGAAAGTAGTTAGATATCCATGAAAATATCAAAATTAAGCCAAATCTACGCTAAATCATGGTTATTTCACGAAACATTCATGAAACGATGAAATTCAACGAAATAACGTGTTTCGCAGTGAAAGTAGCTTGAAATCTATGAAAACATCAAAATTAAGCTTATTCTTCGCTAAATCAAATTAAGCCAAATCTACGCTAAATCATGGTTGCATCACGAAACATTCTTGAAAAGATGAAATTCAACAAAATAACGTGTTTCGCAGGGAAAGTAGATTGATATCTATGAAAACATAAAAATTTAGCTGAATCTTCGCTAAAACATGGTTATTTCACAAAACATTCATGAAACGAAGATATTCAACGAAATAACGTGTTTCGCAGTGAAAGTAGCAAGATATCTATGAAAACATCAAAATTATGCTATAACTCCGCTAAATCATGGTTATTTCACGAAACATTCACGAAACAATGAAATTCAACGAAATTACGTATTTTCAGTGATAGTAGCTTGATATTTATGATAACATCAAAATTGAGCTAAATCTTCGCTAAAACATGGTTAATTCACGAAACATTCATGAATCGATGAAATTCAACGAAATAACGTGTTTCGCACTGAAAGTAGCAAGATATCTATTAAAACATCAAAATTATGCTAAATCTCCGCTAAATCATGGTTATTTCACGAAACATCCACGAAACAATGAAATTCTACGAAGTAACGTGTTTCGCAGTGAGAGTAGCTTCATATCTATGAAATCATCAAAATTCAGCTAAACCTTCGCTAAATAATGGTTATTTCACGAAACATTCATGAAACGATGAAATTCAACGAAATAACGTGTTTCGCAGTGAAAGTAGCTTGATATCTATGAAAACATCAAAATTTAGCTAAATCTTCTCTAAATCATGGTTATTTTACGAAACATTCATGAAACGATGAAATTAAACGAAATAACGTGTTTCGCAGTGAGAGTAGTTAGATATACATGAAAACATCAAAATTAAGCTTTATCTTCGCTAAGCAACCTTTATTTCACGAAACATTCATGAAACGATGAAATTCAACGAAATAACGTGTTTCGCAGTGAGAGTAGCTTCATATCTATGAAATCATCAAAATTCAGCTAAACCTTCGCTAAATAATGGTTATTTCACGAAACATTCATGAAACGATGAAATTCAACGAAATAACGTGTTTCGCAGTGAAAGTAGCTTGATATCTATGAAAACATCAAAATTAAGCTAAATCTTCGCTAAATCATGGTTATTTCACGAAACATTCATGAAACGATGAAATTCAACGAAATAACGTGTTTCGCAGTGAAAGTAGCTTGATATATATGAAAACATCAAAATTAAGCTTCGCTAAGCAATGATTTTTTCACGAAACATTCATGAAACGATGAAATTCATCGAAATAACGTGTTTCGCAGTGAAAGTAGCTTGATATCTATGAAAACATCAAAATTAAGCTAAATCTTCGCTAAATCATGGTTATTTCACGAAACATTCATGAAACGATGAAATTCAACGAAATAACGTGTTTCGCAGTGAAAGTAGCTTGATATCTATGAAAACATCAAAATTAAGCTAAATCTTCGCTCAATCATGGTTATTTTACGAAACATTCATGAAACGATGAAATTCAACGAAATATGTGGAAGCAAGATATAAAACATCAATATGCTAATTCTAACTCATGGTTATTTCACGAAACATTCACGAAACAATGAAATTCAACGAAGTAACGTGTTTCGCAGTGAAAGTAGCTAGATATCTATGAAATCATCAGAATTTAGCTAAATCTTCTCTAAATCATGGTTATTTCACGAAACATTCATGAAACTATGAAATATAACGAAATAACGTGTTTCGCAGTGAAAGTAGATTGATATCTTTGAAAACATCAGAATGAAGCTAAACCATGGTTATTTCACGAAACATTCATGAAACGACGAAATTCAACGAAATTACGTGTTTTCAGTGATAGTAGCTTGATATCTATGATAACATCAAAATTAAGCTTAATCTTCGCTAAGCAATGGTTATCTCACGAAACATTCATGAAACGATGAAATACATCGAAATAACGCGTTTCGCAGTGAAAGTAGTTAGATATCCATGAAAATATCAAAATTAAGCCAAATCTACGCTAAATCATGGTTATTTCACGAAACATTCATGAAACGATGAAATTCAACGAAATAACGTGTTTCGCAGTGAAAGTAGCTTGAAATCTATGAAAACATCAAAATTAAGCTTATTCTTCGCTAAATCAAATTAAGCCAAATCTACGCTAAATCATGGTTGCATCACGAAACATTCTTGAAACGATGAAATTCAACAAAATAACGTGTTTCGCAGGGAAAGTAGATTGATATCTATGAAAACATAAAAATTTAGCTGAATCTTCGCTAAAACATGGTTATTTCACAAAACATTCATGAAACGAAGATATTCAACGAAATAACGTGTTTCGCAGTGAAAGTAGCAAGATATCTATGAAAACATCAAAATTATGCTAAAACTCCGCTAAATCATGGTTATTTCACGAAACATTCACGAAACAATGAAATTCAACGAAATTACGTATTTTCAGTGATAGTAGCTTGATATTTATGATAACATCAAAATTGAGCTAAATCTTCGCTAAAACATGGTTAATTCACGAAACATTCATGAATCGATGAAATTCAACGAAATAACGTGTTTCGCACTGAAAGTAGCAAGATATCTATTAAAACATCAAAATTATGCTAAATCTCCGCTAAATCATGGTTATTTCACGAAACATCCACGAAACAATGAAATTCTACGAAGTAACGTGTTTCGCAGTGAGAGTAGCTTCATATCTATGAAATCATCAAAATTCAGCTAAACCTTCGCTAAATAATGGTTATTTCACGAAACATTCATGAATCGATGAAATTCAACGAAATAACGTGTTTCGCAGTGAAAGTAGCTAGATATCTATGAAAACATCAAAATTAAGCTTAATCTTCTCTAAATCATGGTTATTTTACGAAACATTCATGAAAAGATGAAATTAAACGAAATAACGTGTTTCGCAGTGAGAGTAGTTAGATATACATGAAAACATCAAAATTAAGCTTTATCTTCGCTAAGCAACCTTTATTTCACGAAACATTCATGAAACGATGAAATTCAACGAAATAACGTGTTTCGCAGTGAGAGTAGCTTCATATCTATGAAATCATCAAAATTCAGCTAAACCTTCGCTAAATAATGGTTATTTCACGAAACATTCATGAAACGATGAAATTCAACGAAATAACGTGTTTCGCAGTGAAAGTAGCTTGATATCTATGAAAACATCAAAATTAAGCTTAATCTTCGCTAAATCATGGTTATTTCACGAAACATTCATGAAACGATGAAATTCAACGAAATTACGTGTTTTCAGTGAAAGTAGCTTGATATCTATGAAAACATCAAAATTAAGCTAAATCTTCGCTAAATCATGGTTATTTTACGAAACATTCATGAAACGATGAAATTCAACGAAATAACGTGTTTCGCAGTGAAAGTAGTTAGATATCTATGAAAACATCAAAATTAAGCTTAATCTTCGCTAAACAATTGTTATTTCACGATACATTCATGAAACGATGAAATTCAACGAAATAACGTGTTTCGCAGTGAAAGTAGCTTGATATCTATGAAATCATCAAAATTTAGCTAAATCTTGTCTAAATCATGGTTATTTTACGAAACATTCAAGAAACGATGAATTTAAACGAAATAACGTGTTTCGCAGTGAAAGTAGTTAGATATCCATGAAAACATCAAAATTAAGCTTAATGTTCGGTAAGCAATGGTTATTTCACGAAACATTCATGAAACGATGAAATTCAACGAAATATCGTGTTTCGCAGTGAAAGAAGCATGATATCTATGAAATCATCAAAATTGAGCTAAATCTTCGCTAAATCATGGTTATTTTACGAAACATTCATGAATCGATGAAATTCAACGAAATAACGTGTTTCGCAGTGAAAGTAGCAAGATATCGATGAAAACATCAAAATTAAACTTAATCTTCGCTAAGCAATGGTTATTTCACGAAACATTCATGAAACGATGAAATTCAACGAAATAACGTGTTTCGCAGTGAAAGTAGCTTGATATCTATGAAATCATCAAAATTAAGCTAAACCTTCGCTAAATCATTGTTATTTCACGAAACATTCATGAAACGATGAAATTCAACGAAATAACGTGTTTCGCAGTGAAAGTAGCTTGATATCTATGAAAACATCAAAATTAAGCTTAATCTTCGCTAAATCATGGTTATTTCACGAAACATTCATGAAACGATGAAATTCAACGAAATTACGTATTTTCAGTGAAAGTAGCTTGATATCTATGAAAACATCAAAATTAAGCTAAACTTTCGCTAAATCACGGTTATTTTACGAAACATTCATGAATCGAAGAAATTCAACGAAATAACGAGTTTCGCAGTGAAAGTAGATAGATATCCATGAAAATATCAAAATTATGCCAAATCTACGCTAAATCATGGTTGCATCACGAAACATTCCTGAAACGATGAAATTCAACAAAATAACATGTTTTGCAGGGAAAGTAGCTTGTTATCTATGAAAACATCAAAATTAAGCTTAATCTTCGCTAAATCATGGTTATTTCACGAAACATTCATGAAACGATGAAATTCAACGAAATTACGTGTTTTCAGTGAAAGTAGCTTGATATCTATGAAAACATCAAAATTAAGCTAAATCTTCGCTAAATCATGGTTATTTTACGAAACATTCATGAAACGATGAAATTCAACGAAATATCGTGTTTTGCAGTGAAAGTAGTTAGATATCTATGAAAACATCAAAATTAAGCTTAATCTTCGCTAAACAATTGTTATTTCACGATACACTCATGAAACGATGAAATTCAACGAAATAACGTGTTTCGCAGTGAAAGTAGCTTGATATCTATGAAATCATCAAAATTTAGCTAAATCTTGTCTAAATCATGGTTATTTTACGAAACATTCAAGAAACGATGAATTTAAACGAAATAACGTGTTTCGCAGTGAAAGTAGTTAGATATCCATGAAAACATCAAAATTAAGCTTAATGTTCGGTAAGCAATGGTTATTTCACGAAACATTCATGAAACGATGAAATTCAACGAAATATCGTATTTCGCAGTGAAAGAAGCATGATATCTATGAAATCATCAAAATTGAGCTAAATCTTCGCTAAATCATGGTTATTTTACGAAACATTCATGAATCGATGAAATTCAACGAAATAACGTGTTTCGCAGTGAAAGTAGCAAGATATCGATGAAAACATCAAAATTAAACTTAATCTTCGCTAAGCAATGGTTATTTCACGAAACATTCATGAAACGATGAAATACATCGAAATAACGTGTTTCGCAGTGAAAGTAGCTTGATATCTATGAAAACATCAAAATTAAGCTAAACCTTCGCTAAATCATGGTTATTTCACGAAACATTCATGAAACGATGAAATTCAACGAAATAACGTGTTTCGCAGTGAAAGTAGCTTGATATCTATGAAAACATCAAAATTAAGCTTAATCTTCGCTAAATCATGGTTATTTCACGAAACATTCATGAAACGATGAAATTCAACGAAATTACGTATTTTCAGTGAAAGTAGCTTGATATCTATGAAAACATCAAAATTAAGCTAAACTTTCGCTAAATCACGGTTATTTTACGAAACATTCATGAATCGAAGAAATTCAACGAAATAACGAGTTTCGCAGTGAAAGTAGATAGATATCCATGAAAATATCAAAATTATGCCAAATCTACGCTAAATCATGGTTGCATCACGAAACATTCCTGAAACGATGAAATTCAACAAAATAACATGTTTTGCAGGGAAAGTAGCTTGTTATCTATGAAAACATAAAAATTTAGCCGAATCTTCGCTAATACATGGTTATTTCACAAAACATTCATGAAACCATGAAATTAAACGAAATAACGTGTTTCGCAGTGAAAGTAGCTAGATATCTATGAAATCATCAAAATTTAGCTAAATCTTCTCTAAATCAAGGTTATTTTACGAAACATTCATGAATCGATGTAATTCAACGAAATAACGTGTTTCGCAGTGAAAGTAGCTTGATACCTATGAAATCATCAAAATTTAGCTAAATCTTCACTAAATCATGGTTATTTTACGAAACATTCATGAAACGATGAAATTAAACGAAATGACGTGTTTCGCAGTGAAAGTAGCTAGATATCGATGAAAACATCAAAATTAAGCTTATACTTCGCTAAGCAATGGTTATTTCACGAAACATTCTTGAAACGATGAAATTCAACAAAATAACGTGTTTCGCAGGGAAAGTAGATAGATATCTATGAAAACATAAAAATTTAGCTGAATCTTCGCTAAACCATGGTTACTTCACAAAACATTCATGAAACGATGAAATTCAACGAAATAACATGTTTCGCAGTGTAAGTTGTTAGATATCCATAAAAACATCAAAATTAAGCTTATTCTTCGCTAAACAATGGTTATTTCACGAAACATTCATGAAACGATGAAATTCAACGAAATAACGTGTTTCGCAGTGAAAGTAGCTTGATTTCTATGAAAACATCAAAATTAAGCTAAATCTCCGCTAAATCATGGTTATTTTACGAAACATTCATGAATCAATGAAATTCAACGAAATAACGTGTTTCGCAGTGAAAGTAGCAGGATATCTATGAAAACATCAAAATTATGCTAAAACTCCGCTAAATCATGGTTATTTCACGAGACATTCACGAAACAATGAAATTCAACGAAATTACGTGTTTGCAGTGAAAGTAGCTTGATATCTATGAAAACATCAAAATTAAGCTAAACTTTCGCTAAATCATGGTTATATCACGTAACATTCATGAAACGATGAAATTCAACGAAATAACGAGTTTCGCAGTGAAAGTAGTTAGATATCCATGAAATTATCAAAATTAAGCCAAATCTACGCTAAATCATGGTTGCATCACGAAACATTCCTGAAACGATGAAATTCAACGAAATTACGTGTTTTCAGTGAAAGTAGCTTGATATCTATGAAAACATCAAAATTGAGCAAAATCTTCGCTAAAACATGGTTGTTTCACGAAACATTCATGAAACGATGAAAGTAAACGAAATAACGTGTTTCGCAGTGAAAGTAGTTAGATATCCATGAAAACATCAAAATTAAGCTTAATCTTCGCTAAACAATGGTTATTTCACGAAACATTCATGAAACGATGAAATTCAACGAAATAACGTGTTTCGCGGTGAAAGTAGCTTGATATCTATGAAAAAATCAAAATTAAGCTATATCTTCGCTAAATAATGGTTATTTTAAGAAACATTCATGAATCGATGAAATTCAACGAAATAACGTGTTTCGCAGTGAAAGTAGCAAGATATATATCTAAACATAAAAATTAAGCTAAATCTTCGCTAAATCATGGTTATTTTACGAAACATTCATGAAACGATGAAATTCAACGAAATAACGTGTTTCGCATTGAAAGTAGCTTGATATCTATGAAAACATCAAAATTGAGCTAAATCTTCGCTAAAACTTGGTTATTTTACGAAACATTCACGAAACGATGAAATTCAACGAAATAACGTGTTTCGCAGTGAAAGTAGCTTGATATCTATGAAAACATCAAAATTGAGCTAAATCTTCGCTAAAACTTGGTTATTCAACGAAACGATGTAATTAAACGAAATAACGTGTTTTGCAGTGAAAGTAGTTAGATATCCATGAAAACATCAAAATTGAGCTTAATCTTCGCTAAACAATGGTTATTTCACGATACATTCATGAAACGATGAAATTCAACGAAATAACGTGTTTCGCAGTGAAAGTAGCTTGATATCTATGAAAACATCAAAATTGAGCTAAATCTTCGCTAAAACTTGGTTATTCAACGAAACATTCATAAACGGTGTAATTAAACGAAATAACGTGTTTTGCAGTGAAAGTAGTTAGATATCCATGAAAACATCAAAATTGAGCTTAATCTTCGCTAAACAATGGTTATTTCACGATACATTCATGAAACGATGAAATTCAACGAAATAACGTGTTTCGCAGTGAAAGTAGCTTGATACCTATGAAATCAACAAAATTTAGCTAAATCTTCTCTAAATCATGGTTATTTTACGAAACATTCATGAATCGATGAAATTCAACGAAATAACGTGTTTCGCAGTGAAAGTAGCAAGATATATATCTAAACATAAAAATTAAGCTAAATCTTCGCTAAATCATGGTTATTTTACGAAACATTCATGAAACGATGAAATTCAACGAAATAACGTGTTTCGCAGTGAAAGTAGCTTGATATCTATGAAAACTTCAAAATTGAGCTAAATCTTCGCTAAAACTTGGTTATTTTACGAAACATTCATGAAACGATGAAATTCAACGAAATAACGTGTTTCGCAGTGAAAGTAGCTTGATATCTATGAAAACATCAAAATTGAGCTAAATCTTCGCTAAAACTTGGTTATTCAACGAAACATTCATAAACGATGTAATTAAACGAAATAACGTGTTTTGCAGTGAAAGTAGTTAGATATCCATGAAAACATCAAAATTGAGCTTAATCTTCGCTAAACAATGGTTATTTCACGATACATTCATGAAACGATGAAATTCAACGAAATACCGTGTTTCGCAGTGAAAGTAGCTTGATATCTATGAAAACATCAAAATTGAGCTAAATCTTCGCTAAAACTTGGTTATCCAACGAAACATTAATAAACGATGTAATTAAACGAAATAACGTGTTTTGCAGTGAAAGTAGTTAGATATCCATGAAAACATCAAAATTGAGCTTAATCTTCGCTAAACAATGGTTATTTCACGATACATTCATGAAACGATGAAATTCAACGAAATAACGTGTTTCGCAGTGAAAGTAGCTTGATACCTATGAAATCAACAAAATTTAGCTAAATCTTCTCTAAATCATGGATATTTTACGAAACATTCATGAAACGATGAAATTAAACGAAATGACGTGTTTCGCAGTGAAAGTAGCTAGATATCGATGAAAACATCATAATTAAACTTAATCTTCGCTAAGCAATGGTTATTTCACGAAATATTCTTGTAACGATGAAATTCAACAAAATAACGTGTTTCGCAGGGAAAGTAGCTTGATATCTATGAAAACATCAAAATTGAGCTTAATGTTCGCAAAATCATGGTTGCATCACGAAACATTCATGAAACGATGAAATTCAACGAAATTACGTGTTTTCAGTGAAAGTAGCTTGATATCTATGAAAACATCAAAATTGAGCTAAATCTTCGCTAAAACATGGTTATTTCACGAAACATTCATGAAACGATGAAATTAAACGAAATAACGTGTTTCGCAGTGAAAGTAGTTAGATATCCATGAAAACATCAAAATTAAGGTTAATATTCGCTAAACAATGGTTATTTCACGAAACATTCATGAAACGATGAAATTCAACGAAATAACGTGTTTCGCGGTGAAAGTAGCTTGATATCTATGAAACATCAAAATTAAGCTTAATCTTCGTTAAATCATGGTTATTTCACGAAACATTCATGAAACGATGATATTCAAGGAAATTACGTATTTTCAGTGAAAGTAGCTTGATGTCTATGAAAACATCAAAATTAAGCTAAATCTTCTCTAAATCATGGTTATTTTACGAAACATTCATGAAACGATGAAATTGAACGAAATAAAGTGTTTCGCAGTGAAAGTAGCTTGATATCTATGAAAACATCAAAATTGAGCTAAATCTTCGCTAAAACTTGGTTATTCAACGAAACATTCATAAACGATGTAATTAAACGAAATAACGTGTTTTGCAGTGAAAGTAGTTAGATATCCATGAAAACATCAAAATTGAGCTTAATCTTCGCTAAACAATGGTTATTTCACGATACATTCATGAAACGATGAAATTCAACGAAATAACGTGTTTCGCAGTGAAAGTAGCTTGATATCTATGAAATCAACAAAATTTAGCTAAATCTTCTCTAAATCATGGTTATTTTACGAAACATTCATGAAACGATGCAATTAAACGAAATGACGTGTTTCGCAGTGAAAGTAGCTAGATATCGATGAAAACATCAAAATTAAACTTAATCTTCGCTAAGCAATGGTTATTTCACGAAACATTCTTGAAACGATGAAATTCAACAAAATAACGTGTTTCGCAGGGAAAGTAGATTGATATCTATGAAAACATAAAAATTTAGCTGAATCTTCGCTAAACCATGGTTATTTCACAAAACATTCATGAAACGATGAAATTCAACGAAATAACATGTTTCGCAGTGTAAGTAGTTAGATATCCATAAAAACATCAAAATTAAGCTTAATCTTCGCTAAACAATGGTTATTTCACGAAACATTCATGAAACGATGAAATTCAACGAAATAACGTGTTTCGCAGTGAAAGTAGCTTGATATCTATGAAAACATCAAAATTTAGCTAAATCTTCGCTAAATCATGGTTATTTTACGAAACATTCATGAAACGATGAAATTCAACGAAATAACGTGTTTCGCAGTGAAAGTAGCTTGATATCTATGAAAACATCAAAATTAAGCTTAATCTTCGCTAAGCAATGGTTATTTCACGAAACATTCATGAAACGATGAAAATCAACGAAATAACATGTTTTGCAGTGAAAGTAGCTTGAAATCTATGAAAACATCAAAATTAAGCTTAATCTTCGCTAAATCATGGTTATTTCACGAAACATTCATGAAACAATGAAATTCAACGAAATAACGTGTTTCGCAGTGAAAGTAGCTTGATATCTATGAAAACATCAATTAGCTAAATCTTCGCAAATCATGGTTATTTCACGAAACATTCATGAATCAATGAAATTCAACGAAATAACGTGTTTCGCAGTGAAAGTAGATATCTATGAAAACATCAAAATTATGCTAAACTCGCTAAATCATGGTTATTTCACGAAACATTCTCGAAACAATGAAATTCAACGAAATTACGTGTTTGCAGTGAAAGTAGCTTGATATCTATGTAAACATCAAAATTAAGCTAAACTTTCGCTAAAACATGGTTATTATACGAAACATTCATGAATCGATGAAACTCAACGAAATAACGTGTTTCGCAGTGAAAGTAGCAAGATATCTATGAAAACATCAAAATTAAGCTAAATCTTCTCTAAATCATGGTTATTTCACGAAACATTCATGAAACTATGAAATTCAACGAAATTACGTGTTTTCATTGAAAGTAGCTAGATATCCATGAAAACATCAAAATTAAGCTAAATCTTCGCTAAATCAAGGTTATATCACGTAACATTCATGAAACGATGAAATTCAACGAAATAACGAGTTTCGCAGTGAAACTAGTTAGATATCCATGAAAATATCAAAATTAAGCCAAATCTACGCTAAATCATGGTTGCATCACGAAACATTCCTGAAACGATGAAATTCAACAAAATAACATGTTTTGCAGGGAAAGTAGCTTGATATCTATGAAAACATAAAAATTTAGCTGAATCTTCGCTAAAACATGGTTATTTCACAAAACATTCATGAAACCATGAAATTAAACGAAATAACGTGTTTCGCAGTGAAAGTAGCTAGATATCTATGAAATCATCAAAATTTAGCTAAATCTTCTCTAAATCATGGTTATTTTACGAAACATTCATGAATCGATGAAATTCAACGAAATAACGTGTTTCGCACTGAAAGTAGCTAGATATCGATGAAAACATCAAAATTAAGCTTAATCTTCGCTAAGCAATGGTTGTTTCACGAAACATTCCTGAAACGATGAAATACATCGAAAAAATTTGTTTCGCAGTGAAAGCAGCTTGAAATCTATGAAAACATCAAAATTAAGCTTAATGTTCGCTAAATCATGGTTATTTCACGAAACATTCATGAAACGATGAAATTCAACGAAATTACGTGTTTTCAGTGAAAGTAGCTTGATATCTATGAAAACATCAAAATTGAGCTAAGTCTTCGCTAAAACATGGTTGTTTCACGAAACATTCATGAAACGTTGAAAGTAAACGAAATAACGTGTTTCGCAGTGAAAGTAGTTAGATATCCATGAAAACATCAAAATTAAGCTTAATCTTCGCTAAGCAATGGTTGTTTCACGAAACATTCATGAAACGATGAAATACATCGAAAATATGTGTTTCGCAGTGAAAGCAGCTTGAAATCTATGAAAACATCAAAATTAAGCTTAATCTTCGCTAAATCATGGTTATTTCACGAAACATTCATGAAACGATGAAATTCAACGAAATTACGTGTTTTCAGTGAAAGTAGCTTGATATCTATGAAAACATCAAAATTGAGCTTAATCTTCGCTAAATCATGGTTATTTCACGAAACATTCATGAAATGATGAAATTCAACGAAATTACGTGTTTTCAGTGAAAGTAGCTAGATATCGATGAAAACATCAAAATTGAGCTTAATCTTCGCTAAGCAATGGTTATCTCACGAAACATTCATGAAACGATGAAATACATCGAAATAACGTGTTTCGCACTGAAAGTAGCTTGATATCTATGAAAACATCAAAATTAAGCTAAATCTTCGCTAAATCATGGTTATTTTACGAAACATTAATGAATCGTTGAAATTCAACGAAATAACGTGTTTCGCAGTGAAAGTAGTTAGATATCCATGAAAACATCAAAATTAAGCTTAATCTTCGCTAAACAATGGTTATTTCACGATACATTCATGAAACGATGAAATTCAACGAAATAACGTGTTTCGCAGTGAAAGTAGCTTGATATCTTTGAAATCATCAAAATTTAGCTAAATCTTCTCTAAATCATGGTTATTTTACGAAACATTCATGAAACGATGAAATTCAACAAAATAACGTGTTTCGCAGGGAAAGTAGATTGATATCTATGAAAACATAAAAATTAAGCTGAATCTTCGCTAAAACATGGTTATTTCACAAAACATTCATGAAACGACGAAATTCAACGAAATAACGTGTTTGGCAGTAAAAGTAGCAAGATATCTATGAAAACATCAAAATTATGTTAAATATCCGCTAAATCATGGATGTTTTATGAAAAATTCATAAATCGATGAAATTCAACGAAATAATGTGTTTCGCAGTGAAAGCAGCTTGAAATCTATGAAAACATCAAAATTAAGCTTAATCTTCGCTAAATCATGGTTATTTCACGAAACATTCATGAAATGATGAAATTCAACGAAATTACGTGTTTTCAGTGAATGTAGTTAGATATCGATGAAAACATCAAAATTAAACTTAATCTTCCCTAAGCAATGGTTATTTCACTAAACATTCATGAAACGATGAAATTCAACGAAATAACGTGTTTCGCAGTGAAAGTAGCTTGATATCTATGAAATCATCAAAATTAACCTAAACCTTCGCTAAATCATAGTTATTTCACGAAACATTCATGAAACGATGAAATTCAACGAAATAACGTGTTTCGCAGTGAAAGTAGCTTGATATCTATGAAAACATCAAAATTAAGCTTAATGTTCGCTAAATCATGATTATTTCTCGAAACATTCATGAAACGATGAAATTCAACGAAATTACGTGTTTTCAGTGAAATTAGCTTGATATCTATGAAAACATCAAAATTGAGCTAAATCTTCGCTAAAACATGGTTGTATCACGAAACATTCATGAAACGATGAAAGTAAACGAAATAACGTGTTTCGCAGTGAAAGTAGTTATATATCCACGAAAACATCAAAATTTAGCTTAATCTTCGCTAAGCAATGGTTGTTTCACGAAACATTCATGAAACGATGAAATACATCGAAAAAATGTGTTTCGCAGTGAAAGCAGCTTGAAATCTACGAAAACATCAAAATCAAGCTCAATCTTCGCTAAATCATGGTTATTTCACGAAACATTCATGAAACGATGAAATTCAACGAAATTACGTGTTTTCAGTGAAAGTAGCTTGATATCTATGAAAACATCAAAATTGAGCTAAATCTTCGCTAAAACATGGTTATATCACGAAACATTCATGAAACGATGAAATTAAACGAAATAACGTGTTTCGCAGGGAAAGTAGTTAGATATCCATGAAAACATCAAAATTAAGCTTAATCTTCGCTAAACAATGGTTATTTCAGGAAACATTCATGAATCGATGAAATTCAACGAAATAACGTGTTTCGCAGTGAAAGTAGCTTGATATCTATGAAAAAATCAAAATTACGCTAAATCTTCGCTAAATCATGGTTATTTCACGAAACATTCATGAATCAATGGAATTCAACGAAATAACGTGTTTCGCAGTGAAAGTAGCTAGATATCAATGAAATCATCAAAATTTAGCTAAATCTTCTCTAAATCATGGTTATTTTACGAAACATTCATGAATCGATGAAATTCAACGAAATAACGTGTTTCGCACTGAAAGTAGCTAGATATCGATGAAAACATCAAAATTAAGCTTAATCTTCGCTAAGCAATGGTTGTTTCACGAAACATTCATGAAACGATGAAATACATCGAAAAAATGTGTTTCGCAGTGAAAGCAGCTTGAAATCTATGAAAACATCAAAATTAAGCTTAATGTTCGCTAAATCATGGTTATTTCACGAAACATTCATGAAACGATGAAATTCAACGAAATTACGTGTTTTCAGTGAAAGTAGCTTGATATCTATGAAAACATCAAAATTGAGCTAAATCTTCGCTAAAACATGGTTGTTTCACGAAACATTCATGAAACGATGAAAGTAAACGAAATAACGTGTTTCGCAGTGAAAGTAGTTAGATATCCATGAAAACATCAAAATTAAGCTTAATCTTCGCTAAGCAATGGTTGTTTCACGAAACATTCATGAAACGATGAAATACATCGAAAAAATGTGTTTCGCAGTGAAAGCAGCTTGAAATCTATGAAAACATCAAAATTAAGCTTAATCTTCGCTAAATCATGGTTATTTCACGAAACATTCATGAAACGATGAAATTCAACGAAATTACGTGTTTTCAGTGAAAGTAGCTTGATATCTATGAAAACATCAAAATTGAGCTAAATCTTGCGCTAAATCATGGTTATTTCACGAAACATTCATGAAACGATGAAATTCAACGAAATAACGTGTTTGGCAGTGAAAGTAGTTAGATATCCATGAAAACATCAAAATTAAGCTTAATCTTCGCTAAACAATGGTTATTTCACGAAACATTCATGAAACGATGAAATTCAACGAAATAACGTGTTTCGCAGTGAAAGTAGCTTGATATCTATGAAAAAATCAAAATTAAGCTAAATCTTCCCTAAATCATGGTTATTTTAAGAAACATTCATGAATCGATGAAATTCAACGAAATAACGTGTTTCGCAGTGAAAGTAGCAAGATATCTATGAAAACATAAAAATTAAGTTTAATCTTCGCTAAGCAATGGTTATTTCACGAAACATTCATGAAACGATGAAATACATCGAAATAACGTGTTTCGCAGTAAAAGTAGCTTGATATTTATGAAAACATCAAAATTGAGCTAAACCTTCGCTAAATCATGGTTATTTCACGAAACATTCATGAAACGATGAAATTCATCGAAATGACGTGTTTCGCAGTAAAAGTAGCTTGATATCTATGAAAACATCAAAATTGAGCTTAATCTTCGCTAAATCATGGTTATTTCACGAAACATTCATGAAATGATGAAATTCAACGAAATTACGTGTTTTCAGTGAAAGTAGCTAGATATCGATGAAAACATCAAAATTGAGCTTAATCTTCGCTAAGCAATGGTTATCTCACGAAACATTCATGAAACGATGAAATACATCGAAATAACGTGTTTCGCAGTGAAAGTAGCTTGATATCTATGAAAACATCAAAATTAAGCTAAATTTTCGCTAAATCATGGTTATTTTACGAAACATTAATGAATCGTTGAAATTCAACGAAATAACGTGTTTCGCAGTGAAAGTAGCTAGATATCGATGAAAACATCAAAATTAAGCTTAATGTTCGCTAAATCATGATTATTTCTCGAAACATTCATGAAACGATGAAATTCAACGAAATTACGTGTTTTCAGTGAAATTAGCTTGATATCTATGAAAACATCAAAATTGAGCTAAATCTTCGCTAAAACATGGTTGTATCACGAAACATTCATGAAACGATGAAAGTAAACGAAATAACGTGTTTCGCAGTGAAAGTAGTTATATATCCACGAAAACATCAAAATTTAGCTTAATCTTCGCTAAGCAATGGTTGTTTCACGAAACATTCATGAAACGATGAAATACATCGAAAAAATGTGTTTCGCAGTGAAAGCAGCTTGAAATCTACGAAAACATCAAAATCAAGCTTAATCTTCGCTAAATCATGGTTATTTCACGAAACATTCATGAAACGATGAAATTCAACGAAATTACGTGTTTTCAGTGAAAGTAGCTTGATATCTATGAAAACATCAAAATTGAGCTAAATCTTCGCTAAAACATGGTTATTTCACGAAACATTCATGAAACGATGAAATTAAACGAAATAACGTGTTACGCAGTGAAAGTAGTTAGATATCCATGAAAACATCAAAATTAAGCTTAATCTTCGCTAAGCAATGGTTATTTCACGAAACATTCATGAAACGATGAAATACATCAAAAAAATGTGATTCGCAGTGAAAGCAGCTTGAAATCTATGTAAACATCAAAATTAAGCTTAATCTTCGCTAAATCATGGTTATTTTACGAAACATTCATGAAACGATGAAATTCAACGAAATAACGTGTTTCGCAGTGAAAGTAGCTTGATATCTATGAAAACATCAAAATTGAGCTTAATCTTCGCTAAGCAATGGTTATTTAACGAAACATTCATGAAACGATGAAATTCAACGAAATTACGTGTTTTCAGTGAAAGTAGCTTGATGTCTATGAAAACATCAAAATTGAGCTAAATCTTCGCTAAAACATGGTTATTTCACGAAACATTCATGAAACGATGAAAGTAAACGAAATAACGTGTTTCGCAGTGAAAGTAGTTAGATATCCATGAAAAAATCAAAATTAAGCTTAATCTTCGCTAAACAATGGTTGTTTCACGAAACATTCATGAAACGATGAAATACATCGAAAAAATGTGTTTCGCAGTGAAAGCAGCTTGAAATCTATGAAAACATCAAAATTAAGCTAAATCTTCGCTAAATCATGGTTATTTCACGAAACATTCATGAAATGATGAAATTCAACGAAATTACGTGTTTTAAGTGAAAGTAGCTAGATATTGATGAAAACATCAAAATTAAGCTTAACCTTCGCTATGCAATGGTTATCTCACGAAACATTCATGAAACGATGAAATACATCGAAATAACGTGTTTCGCAGTGAAAGTAGCTTGATATCTATGAAAACATCAAAATTAAGCTAAATCTTCGCTAAATCATGGTTATTTTACGAAACATTCATGAATCGATGAAATTCAACGAAATAACGTGTTTCGCAGTGAAAGTAGCTAGATATCGATGAAAACATCAAAATTAAACTTAATCTTCGCTAAGCAATGGGTATTTCACGAAACATTCATGAAACGAAGAAATACATCGAAATAACGTGTTCGCAATGAAAGTCGCTTGATATCTATGAAAACATTAAAATTAAGCTAAACCTTCGCTAAATCATGGTTATTTCACGAAACGTTCATGAAACGATAAAATTCAACGAAATAACGTGATTCGCAGTGAAAGTATCTTGATATCTATGAAAACATTAAAATTAAGCTAAACCTTCGCTAAATCATGGTTATTTTACGAAACATTCATGAAACGATGAAATTCCACGAAATAACGTGTTTCGCAGTGAGAGTAGCTTGATATCTATGAAAACATCAAAATTGAGCTAAATCTTCGCTAAAACTTGGTTATTCAACGAAACATTCATTAAACGATGAAATTAAACGAAATAACGTGTTTCGCAGTGAAAGTAGTTAGATATCCATGAAAACATCAAAATTAAGCTTAATCTTCGCTAAGCAATGGTTATTTCACGAAACATTCATGAAACGATGAAATTCAACGAAATAACGTGTTTCGCAGTGAAAGTAGCTTGATATCTATGAAATCATCAAAATTAAGCTAAATCTTCGCTAAATCATGGTTATTTTACGAAACATTCATGAAACGATGAAATACAACGAAATAACGTGTTTCGCGCTGAAAGTAGCTTGATATCTTTGAAAACATCAAAATTAAGCTTAATCTTCGCTAAACAATGGTTATTTCACGAAACATTCACGAAACAATGAAATTAAACGAAATAACGTGTTTCGCAGTGAAAGTAGTTAGATATCCATGAAAACATCAAAATTAAGCTTAATCTTCGCTAAGCAATGGTTATTTCACGAAACATTCATGAAACGATGAAATTCAACGAAATAACGTGTTTCGCAGTCAAAGTAGCTAGATATCGATGAAAACATCAAAATTAAGCTTAATCTTCGCTAAGAAATGGTTATTTCACGAAACATCCATGAAACGATGAAATACATCGAAATAACGTGTTTCGCAGTGAAAGTAGCTTGATATCTATGAAAACATCTATATTAAGCTAAATCTTCGCTAAATCATGGTTATTTTACGAAACATTCATGAAACGATGAAATTCAACGAAATAACGTGTTTCGCAGTGAGAGTAGCTTGTTATCTATGAAAACATCAAAATTGAGCTAAATCTTCGCTAAAACTTGGTTATTCAACGAACCATTCATTAAACGATGAAATTAAACGAAATAACGTGTTTCGCAGTGAAAGTAGTTAGATATCCATGAAAACATCAAAATTAAGCTTAATCTTCGCTAAGCAATGGTTATTTCACGAAACATTCATGAAACGATGAAATTCAACGAAATAACGTGTTTCGCAGTGAAAGTAGAGATATCAAAACATCAAAATTAAGCAGCTTAATCTTCGCTAAACAATGGTTATTTACGAAACATTCATGAAACGATGCGAAATAACGTGTTTCGCAGTGAAAGTAGCTTGATATCTATGAAAACATCAAAATTAAGCTAAATCTTCGCTAAACATGGTTATTTCACGAAACATTCATGAATAACGATGAAATTCAACGAAATAACGTGTTTCGCTGTGAAAGTAGCTAATTATGCATGAAAATATCAAAATGAAGCTAAACTTCGCTAAATCATGATTATTTCACGAAACATTCATGAAACGATGATATTCAACTAAATAACGTGATTCGCTGTGAAAGTAGCTAGATATCCATGAAAACATCAAAATTAAGCTTAACTTCGCTAAATCATGGTTATTTCACGAAACATTCATGAAACGATGAAATTCAACGAAATAACGTGTTTCGCAGTGAAAGTAGCTTGATATCATGAAAACATCAAAATTAAGCTTAATCTTCGCTAAATCATGGTTATTTCACGAAACATTCATGAAACGATGAAATTCAACGAAATAACGTGTTTCGCAGTGAAAGTAGCTTGATATCTATGAAAACATCAAAATTAAGCTTAATCTTCGCTAAATCATGGTTATTTCACGAAACATTCATGAAACGATGAAATCAACGAAATAACGAGTTTCGCAGTGAAAGTAGTTAGATATCCATGAAAACATCAAAATTAAGCTAAATCTTCGCTAAATCATGGTTATTTCAAACATTCATGAAACGATGAAATTCAACGAAATGTTTTCGCAGTGAAAGTAGTTGATATCTATGAAAACATCAAAATTAAGCTAAATCTTCGCTAAACATGGTTATTTCACGAAACATTCATGAAACGATGAAATTCAACGAAATAACGTGTTTCGCAGTGAAAGTAGCTTGATATCTATGAAAACATCAAAATTGAGCTAAATCTTCGCTAAAACTTGGTTATTTCACGAAACATTCATTAAACGATGAAATTAAACGAAATAACGTGTTTCGCAGTGAAGATTGAGATATCCATGAAAACATCAAAATTAAGCTTAATCTTCGCTAAGCAATGGTTATTTCACGAAACATTCATGAAACGATGAAATTCAACGAAATAACGTGTTTCGCAGTGAAAGTAGCTTGATATCTATGAAATCATCAAAATTAAGCTAAATCTTCGCTAAATCATGGTTATTTTACGAAACATTCATGAAACGATGAAATTAAACGAAATAACGTGTTTCGCAGTGAAAGTAGTTAGATATCCATGAAAACATCAAAATTAAGCTTAATCTTCGCTAAACAATGGTTATTTCACGAAACATACATGAAACGATGAAATTCATCGAAATAACGTGTTTCGCAGTGAAAGTAGCTTGATATCTATGAAAACATAAAAATTAAGCTAAATCTTCGCAAAACATGGTTATTTTACGAAACATTCATGAATCGATGAAATTCAACGAAATAACGTGTTTCGCAGTGAAAGTAGCAAGATATCTATGAAAACATCAAAATTAAGATTAATCTTCGCTAAGCAATGTTTATTTCACGAAACATTCATGAAACGATGAATTACATCGAAATAACGTGTTTCGTAGTGAAAGTAGCTTGATATCTATGAAAACATCAAAATTAAGCTAAACCTTCGCTAAATCATTGTTATTTCGCGAAACATTCATGAAACGATGAAATTCAACGAAATAACGAGTTTCGCAGTGAAAGTAGCTTGATATCTTTGAAAACATCAAAATTGAGCTTAATCTTCGCTAAATCACGGTTATTTTACGAAACATTCATGAATCGATGAAATTCAACGAAATAACGTGTTTTCAGTGAAAGTAGCTAGATATCGATGAAAACATCAAAATTAAGCTTAATCTTCGCTAAACAATGGTTATTTCACGAAACATTCATGAAACGATGAAATACATCGAAATAACGGGTTTCGCAGTGAAAGTAGCTTGATATCTACGAAAAGATCAAAATTAAGCTAAACATTCGCTAAATCATGGTTATTTCACGAAACATTCATGAAACGATGAAATTCAACGAAATTACGTGTTTTCAGTGAAAGTAGCTTGATATCTATGAAAACATCAAAATTGAGCTATATCTTCGCTAAAACAAGGTTGTTTCACGAAACATTCATGAAACGATGAAAGTAAACGAAATAACGTGTTTCGCAGTGAAAGTAGTTAGATATCCATGAAAACATGAAAATTAAGCTTAATCTTCGCTAAGCAAAGGTTGTTTCACGAAACATTCATGAAACGATGAAATACATCGAAAAAATGTGTTTCGCAGTGAAAGTAGCTTGATATCTATGAAAACATCAAAATTAAGCTTAATCTTCGCTAAATCATGGTTATTTCACGAAACATTCATGAAACGATGACATTCACCGAAAAATCGAGTTTCGCAGTGAAAGTAGTTAGATATCCATGAAAATATCAAAATTAAGCCAAATCTACGCTAAATCATGGTTGCATCACGAAACATTCTTGAAACGATGAAATTCAACAAAATAACGTGTTTCGCAGGGAAAGTAGATTGATATCTATGAAAACATAAAAATTTAGCTGAATCTTCGCTAAAACATGGTTATTTCACAAAACATTCATGAAACGATGAAATTCAACGAAATAACGTGTTTCGCAGTGAAAGTAGCAAGATATCTATGAAAACATCAAAATTATGCTAAAACTCCGCTAAACCATGGTTATTTCTCGAAACATTCACAAAACAATGAAATTCAACGAAATTACGTGTTTTCATTGAAAGTAGCTTGATATCTATGAAAACATCAAAATTAAGCTAAAACTTCGCTAAAACATGGTTATTTCACGAAACATTCATGAAAAGATGAAATTCAACGAAACAATGTGTTTCGCAGTGAAAGTATTTAGATGTCCATGAAAACATCAAAATTAAGCTTAATCTTCTCTAAACAATGGTTGTTTTACGAAACATTCATGAAACGATGAAATTCAACGAAATAACGTGTTTCGCAGTGAAAGTAGCTTGATATCTATGAAATCATCAAAATTTAGCTAAATCTTCTCTAAATCATGGTTATTTTACGAAACATTCATGAAACGATGAAATTAAACGAAATAACGTGTTTCGCAGTGAAAGTAGTTAGATATCCATGAAAACATCAAAATTAAGCTTAATCTTCGCTATGCAATGGTTATTTCACGAAACATTCATGAAACGATGAAATTCAACGAAATAACGTGTTTCGCAGTGAAAGAAGCTTGATATCTATGAAATCATCAAAATTAAGCTAAATCTTCGCTAAATCAAGGTTATTTTACGATACACTCATGAATCGATGAAATTCAACGAAATAACGTGTTTCGCAGTGAAAGTAGCTAGATAACGACGAAAACATCAAAATTAAACTTAATCTTCGCTAAGCAATGGTTATTTCACGAAACATTCTTGAAACGATGAATTTCAACAAAATAACGTGTTTCGCAGGGAAAGTAGATTGATATCTATGAAAACATAAAAATTTAGCTGAATCTTCGCTAAAACATGGTTATTTCACAAAACATTCATGAAACGATGAAATTAAACGAAATAACCTGTTTCGCAGTGAAAGTAGTTAGATATCCATGAAAACATCAAAATTAAGCTTAATCTTCGCTAAACAATGGTTATTTCACGAAACATTCACGAAACAATGAAATTAAACGAAATAACGTGTTCCGCAGTGAAAGTAGTTAGATATCCATGAAAACATCAAAATTAAACTTAATCTTCGCTAAGCAATGGGTATTTCATGAAACATTCATGAAACGAAGAAATACATCGAAATAACGTGTTCGCAATGAAAGTCGCTTGATATCTATGAAAACATTAAAATTAAGCTAAACCTTCGCTAAATCATGGTTATTTCACGAAACATTCATGAAACGATAAAATTCAACGAAATAACGTGAAGCGCAGTGAAAGTATCTTGATATCTATGAAAACATCAAAATTAAGCTAAATCTTCGCTAAATCATGGTTATTTTACGAAACATTCATGAAACGATGAAATTCAACGAAATAACGTGGTTCGCAGTGATAGTAGCTTGATATCTATGAAAACATCAGAATTGAGCTAAATCTTTGCTAAAACTTGGTTATTCAACGAAACATTCATTAAACGATGAAATTAGACGAAATAACGTGTTTCGCAGTGAAAGTAGTTAGATATCCATGAAAACATCAAAATTAAGCTTAATCTTCGCTAAGCAATGGTTATTTCACGAAACATTCATGAAACGATGAAATTCAACGAAATAACGTGTTTCGCAGTGAAAGTAGCTTGATATCTATGAAATCATCAAAATTAAGCTAAATCTTCGCTAAATCATGGTTATTTTACGAAACATTCATGAAACGATGAAATACAACGAAATAACGTGTTTCGCGCTGAAAGTAGCTTGATATCTTTGAAAACATCAAAATTAAGCTTAATCTTCGCTAAACAATGGTTATTTCACGAAACATTCACGAAACAATGAAATTCAACGAAATAACGTGTTTCGCAGTGAAAGTAGTTAGATATCCATGAAAACATCAAAATTAAGCTTAATCTTCGCTAAGCAATGGTTATTTCACGAAACATTCATGAAACGATGAAATTCAACGAAATAACGTGTTTCGCAGTGAAAGTAGCTAGATATCGATGAAAACATCAAAATTAAGCTTAATCTTCGCTAAGCAATGGTTATTTCACGAAACATTCATGAAACGATGAAATACATCGAAATAACGTGTTTCGCAGTGAAAGTAGCTTGATATCTATGAAAACATCAAAATTGAGCTAAATCTTCGCTAAAACTTGGTTATTCAACGAAACGTTCATTAAACGATGAAATTAAACGAAATAACGTGTTTCGCAGTGAAAGTAGTTAGATATCCATGAAAACATCAAAATTAAGCTTAATCTTCGCTAAGCAATGGTTATTTCAAGAAACATTCATGAAACGATGAAATTCAACGAAATAACGTGTTTCGCAGTGAAAGTAGCTTGATATATATGAAATCATCAAAATTAAGCTAAATCTTCGCTAAATCATGGTTATTTTACGAAACATTCATGAAACGATGAAATTCAACGAAATAATGTGTTTCGCAGTGAAAGCAGCTTGAAATCTATGAAAACATCAAAATTAAGCTTAATCTTCGCTAAATCATGGTTATTTCACGAAACAGTCATGAAACGATGAAATTCAACGAAATTACGTGTTTTCAGTGAAAGTAGCTAGATATCGATGAAAACATCAAAATTATGCTTAATCTTCGCAAAGCAATGGTTATTTCACGAAACATTCATGAAACGATGAAATACATCGAAATAACGTGTTTCGCAGTGAAAGTAGCTTGATATCTATGAAAACATCAAAATTTAGCTAAAACTTCACTAAATGATGGTTATTTCACGAAACATTCATGAAACGATGAAATTAAACGAAATAACCTGTTTCGCAGTGAAAGTAGTTAGATATCCATGAAAACATCAAAATTAAGCTTAATCTTCGCTAAACAATGGTTATTTCACGAAACATACATGAAACGATGAAATTCATCGAAATAACGTGTTTCGCAGTGAAAGTAGCTTGATATCTATGAAAACATAAAAATTAAGCTAAATCTTCGCAAAACATGGTTATTTTACGAAACATTCATGAATCGATGAAATTCAACGAAATAACGTGTTTCGCAGTGAAAGTAGCAAGATATCTATGAAAACATCAAAATTAAGATTAATCTTCGCTAAGCAATGTTTATTTCACGAAACATTCATGAAACGATGAATTACACCGAAATAACGTGTTTCGTAGTGAAAGTAGCTTGATATCTATGAAAACATCAAAATTAAGCTAAACCTTCGCTAAATCATTGTTATTTCGCGAAACATTCATGAAACGATGAAATTCAACGAAATAACGAGTTTCGCAGTGAAAGTAGCTTGATATCTTTGAAAGCATTAAAATTAAGCTAAATCTTCGCTAAATCATGGTTATTTTACGAAACATTCATGAATCGATGAAATTCAACGAAATAACGTGTTTTCAGTGAGAGTAGCTAGATATCGATGAAATCATCAAAATTAAGCTTAATCTTCGCTAAGCAATGGTTATTTCACGAAACATTCATGAAACGATGAAATACATCGAAAATACGTGTTTTCAGTGAAAGTAGCTTGATACCTATGAAAACATCAAAATTGAGCTAAATCGTCGCTAAAACATGGTTGTTTCACGAAACATTCATGAAACGATGAAAGTAAACGAAATAACGTGTTTCGCAGTGAAAGTAGTTAGATATCGATAAAAACATCAAAATTAAGCTTAATCTTCGCTAAGCAATGGTTGTTTCACGAAACTTTCATGAAACGATGAAATACATCGAAATAACGTGTTTCGCAGTAAAAGTAGCTAGATATTTATGAAAACATCAAAATTGAGCTAAACCTTCGCTAAATCATGGTTATTTCACGAAACATTCATGAAACGATGAAATTCATCGAAATAACCTGTTTCGCAGTAAAAGTAGCTTGATATCTATGAAAACATCAAAATTGAGCTTAATCTTCGCTAAATCATGGTTATTTCACGAAACATTCATGAAATGATGAAATTCAACGAAATTACGTGTTTTCAGTGAAAGTAGCTAGATATCGATGAAAACATCAAAATTAAGCTTAATCTTCGCTAAGCAATGGTTATCTCACGAAACATTCATGAAACGAAGGAATACATCGAAATAACGTGTTCGCAGTGAAAGTAGCTTGATATCTATGAAAACATCAAAATTAAGCTAAACCTTCGCTAAATCATGGTTATTTCACGAAACATTCATGAAACGATGAAATTCAACGAAATAACGTGATTCGCAGTGAAAGTAGCTTGATATCTATGAAAACATCAAAATTAAGCTTAATCTTAGCTAAATCATGGTTATTTCAAGAAACATTCATGAAACGATGACATTCACCGAAAAAACGAGTTTCGCAGTGAAAGTAGTTACATATCCATGAAAATATCAAAATTAAGCCAAATCTACGCTAAATCATGGTTGCATCACGAAACATTCTTGAAACGATGAAATTCAACAAAATAACGTGTTTCGCAGGGAAAGTAGATTGATATCTATGAAAACATAAAAATTTAGCTGAATCTTCGCTAAAACATGGTTATTTCACATAACATTCATGAAACGATGAAATTCAATGAAATAACGTGTTTCGCAGTGAAAGTAGCAAAATATCTATGAAAACATCAAAATTATGCTAAAACTCCGCTAAATCATGGTTATTTCACGAAACATTCACGAAACAATGAAATTCAACGAAATTACGTGTTTTCACTGAAAGTAGCTTGATATCTATGAAAACATCAAAATTGAGCTAAATCTTCGCTAAAACATGGTTATTTCACGAAACATTCATGAAACGATGAAATTCAACGAAATAACGTGTTTCGCAGTGAAAGTAGCTTGATATCTATGAAAACATCAAAATTAAGCTTAATATTCGCTAAATCATGGTTATTTCACGAAACATTCATGAAACGATGAAATTCAACGAAATAACGTGTTTCGCAGTGAAAGTAGCTTGATATCTGTGAAAACATCAAAATTGAGCTAAATCTTCGCTAAAACTTGGTTATTCAACGAAACATTCATTAAACGATGTAATTAAACGAAATAACGGGTTTTGCAGTGAAAGTAGTTAGATATCCATGAAAACATCAAAATTAAGCTTAATCTTCGCTAAATAATGGTTATTTCACGATACATTCATGAAACGATGAAATTCAACGAAATAACGTGTTTCGCAGTGAAAGTAGCTAGATATCTACGAAAACATAAAAATTGAGCTAAATCTTCGCTAAAACTTGGTTATTCAACGAAACATTCTTTAAACGATGTAATTAAACGAAATAACGGGTTTTGCAGTGAAAGTAGTTAGATATCCATGAAAACATCAAAATTAAGCTTAATCTTCGCTAAATAATGGTTATTTCACGATACATTCATGAAACGATGAAATTCAACGAAATAACGTGTTTCGCAGTGAAAGTAGCTTTATATCTTTGAAAACATCAAAATTAAGCTAAATCTTCGCTAAATCATGGTTATTTAACGAAACATTCTTGAAACGATGAAATTCAACGAATTTACGTGTTTCGCAGTGAAAGTAGCAAGATATCTATTAAAACATCAAAATTACGCTAAATCTCCTCTAAATCATGGTTATTTCACGAAACATTCACGTAACAGTGAAATTCAACGAAGTAACGTGTTTCGCATTGAAAGTAGCTAGATATCTATGAAATCATCAAAATTTAGCTAAATCTTCTCTAAATCATGGTTATTTCACGAAACATTCATGAATCAATGAAATTCAACGAAATAACGTGTTTCGCAGTGAAAGTAGTTAGATATCGATAAAAACATCAAAATTAAGCTTAATCTTCGCTAAGCAATGGTTGTTTCACGAAACATTCATGAAACGATGAAATACATCGTAATAACGTGTTTCGCAGTAAAAGTAGCTAGATATTTATGAAAACATCAAAATTGAGCTAAACCTTCGCTAAATCATGGTTATTTCACGAAACATTCATGAAACGATGAAATTCATCGAAATAATGTGTTTCGCAGTGAAAGTAGCAAGATATTTATTAAAACATCAAAATTTAGCTAAAACTTCACTAAATGATGGTTATTTCACGAAACATTCATGAAACGATGAAATTAAACGAAATAACCTGTTTCGCAGTGAAAGTAGTTAGATATCCATGAAAACATCAAAATTAAGCTTAATCTTCGCTAAACAATGGTTATTTCACGAAACATACATGAAACGATGAAATTCATCGAAATAACGTGTTTCGCAGTGAAAGTAGCTTGATATCTATGAAAACATAAAAATTAAGCTAAATCTTCGCAAAACATGGTTATTTTACGAAACAATCATGAATCGATGAAATTCAACGAAATAACGTGTTTCGCAGTGAAAGTAGCAAGATATTTATTAAAACATCAAAATTAAGATTAATCTTCGCTAAGCAATGTTTATTTCACGAAACATTCATGAAACGATGAATTACACCGAAATAACGTGTTTCGTAGTGAAAGTAGCTTGATATCTATGAAAACATCAAAATTAAGCTAAACCTTCGCTAAATCATTGTTATTTCGCGAAACATTCATGAAACGATGAAATTCAACGAAATAACGAGTTTCGCAGTGAAAGTAGCTTGATATCTTTGAAAGCATTAAAATTAAGCTAAATCTTCGCTAAATCATGGTTATTTTACGAAACATTCATGAATCGATGAAATTCAACGAAATAACGTGTTTTCAGTGAGAGTAGCTAGATATCGATGAAATCATCAAAATTAAGCTTAATCTTCGCTAAGCAATGGTTATTTCACGAAACATTCATGAAACGATGAAATACATCGAAAATACGTGTTTTCAGTGAAAGTAGCTTGATACCTATGAAAACATCAAAATTGAGCTAAATCGTCGCTAAAACATGGTTGTTTCACGAAACATTCATGAAACGATGAAAGTAAACGAAATAACGTGTTTCGCAGTGAAAGTAGTTAGATATCGATAAAAACATCAAAATTAAGCTTAATCTTCGCTAAGCAATGGTTGTTTCACGAAACATTCATGAAACGATGAAATACATCGAAATAACGTGTTTCGCAGTAAAAGTAGCTAGATATTTATGAAAACATCAAAATTGAGCTAAACCTTCGCTAAATCATGGTTATTTCACGAAACATTCATGAAACGATGAAATTCATCGAAATAACGTGTTTCGCAGTAAAAGTAGCTTGATATCTATGAAAACATCAAAATTGAGCTTAATCTTCGCTAAATCATGGTTATTTCACGAAACATTCATGAAATGATGAAATTCAACGAAATTACGTGTTTTCAGTGAAAGTAGCTAGATATCGATGAAAACATCAAAATTAAGCTTAATCTTCGCTAAGCAATGGTTATCTCACGAAACATTCATGAAACGAAGAAATACATCGAAATAACGTGTTCGCAGTGAAAGTAGCTTGATATCTATGAAAACATCAAAATTAAGCTAAACCTTCGCTAAATCATGGTTATTTCACGAAACATTCATGAAACGATGAAATTCAACGAAATAACGTGATTCGCAGTGAAAGTAGCTTGATATCTATGAAAACATCAAAATTAATCTTAATCTTAGCTAAATCATGGTTATTTCACGAAACATTCATGAAACGATGACATTCACCGAAGAAACGAGTTTCGCAGTGAAAGTAGTTACATATCCATGAAAATATCAAAATTAAGCCAAATCTACGCTAAATCATGGTTGCATCACGAAACACTCTTGAAACGATGAAATTCAACAAAATAACGTGTTTCGCAGGGAAAGTAGATTGATATCTATGAAAATATAAAAATTTAGCTGAATCTTCGCTAAAACATGGTTATTTCACATAACATTCATGAAACGATGAAATTCAATGAAATAACGTGTTTCGCAGTGAAAGTAGCAAAATATCTATGAAAACATCAAAATTATGCTAAAACTCCGCTAAATCATGGTTATTTCACGAAACATTCACGAAACAATGAAATTCAACGAAATTACGTGTTTTCACTGAAAGTAGCTTGATATCTATGAAAACATCAAAATTGAGCTAAATCTTCGCTAAAACATGGTTATTTCACGAAACATTCATGAAACGATGAAATTCAACGAAATAACGTGTTTCGCAGTGAAAGTAGCTTGATATCTATGAAAACATCAAATTTAAACTAAATCTTCGCTAAATCATGGTTATTTTACGAAATATTCATGAAACTATGAAATTCAACGATATTACGTGTTTCGCAGTGAAAGTTGCTTGATATCTATGAAAACATCAAAATTGAGCTAAATCTTCGCTAAAACTTGGTTATTCAACGAAACATTCATTAAACGATGTAATTAAACGAAATAACGTGTTTCGCAGTGAAAGTAATTAGATATCCATGAAAACATCAAAATTAAGCTTAATCTTCGCTAAACAATGGTTATTTCACGATACATTCATGAAACGATGAAATTCAACGAAATAACGTGTTTCGCAGTGAAAGTAGCTTGATATCTACGAAAACATAAAAATTGAGCTAAATCTTCGCTAAAACTTGGTTATTCAACGAAACATTCTTTAAACGATGTAATTAAACGAAATAACGGGTTTTGCAGTGAAAGTAGTTAGATATCCATGAAAACATCAAAATTAAGCTTAATCTTCGCTAAATAATGGTTATTTCACGATACATTCATGAAACGATGAAATTCAACGAAATAACGTGTTTCGCAGTGAAAGTAGCTTTATATCTTTGAAAACATCAAAATTAAGCTAAATCTTCGCTAAATCATGGTTATTTAACGAAACATTCTTGAAACGATGAAATTCAACGAAATTACGTGTTTCGCAGTGAAAGTAGCAAGATATCTATTAAAACATCAAAATTACGCTAAATCTCCTCTAAATCATGGTTATTTCACGAAACATTCACGTAACAGTGAAATTCAACGAAGTAACGTGTTTCGCATTGAAAGTAGCTAGATATCTATGAAATCATCAAAATTTAGCTAAATCTTCTCTAAATCATGGTTATTTCACGAAACATTCATGAATCAATGAAATTCAACGAAATAACGTGTTTCGCACTGAAAGTAGCTAGATATCGATGAAAACATCAAAATTAAGCTTCATCTTCGCTAAGCAATGGTTGTTTCACGAAACATTCATGAAACGATGAAATACATCGAAAAAATGTTTTTCGCAGTGAAAGCAGCTTGAAATCTATGAAAACATCAAAATTAAGATTAATGTTCGCTAAATCATGGTTATTTCAGGAAACATTCATGAAACCATGAAATTCAACGAAATTACGTGTTTTCAGTGAAAGTAGCTTGATATCTATGAAAACATCAAAATTGAGCTAAATCTTCGCTAAAACATGGTTGTTTCACGAAACATTCATGAAACGATGAACGTAAACGAAAAAACGTGTTTCGCAGTGAAAGTAGTTAGATATCCATGAAAACATCAAAATTAAGCTTAATCTTCGCTAAGCAATGGTTGTTTCACAAAACATTCATGAAACGACGAAATACATCGAAAAATTGTGTTTCGCAGTGAAAGCAGCTTGAAATCTATGAAAACATCAAAATTAAGCTTAATCTTCGCTAAATCATGGTTATTTCACGAAACATTCATGAAACGATGAAATTCAACGAAATTACGTGTTTTCTGTGAAAGTAGCTTGATATCTATGAAAACATCAAAATTAAGCTTAATCTTCGCTAAATCATGGTTATTTCAAGAAACATTCATGAAACGATGACATTCACCGAAAAAACGAGTTTCGCAGTGAAAGTAGTTAGATATTCATGAAAATATCAAAATTAAACCAAATCTACGCTAAATCATGGTTGCATCACGAAACATTCTTGAAACGATGAAATTCAACAAAATAACGTGTTTCGCAGGGAAAGTAGATTGATAACTATGAAAACATAAAAATTGAGCTAAACCTTCGCTAAATCATGGTTATTTCACGAAACATTCATGAAACGATGAAATTCATCGAAATAACGTGTTTCGCAGTAAAAGTAGCTTGATATCTATGAAAACATCAAAATTGAGCTTAATCTTCGCTAAATCATGGTTATTCCACGAAACAATCATGAAATGATGAAATTCAACGAAATTACGTGTTTTCAGTGAAAGTAGCTAGATATCGATGAAAACATCAAAATTAAGCTTAATCTTCGCTAAGCAATAGTTGTTTCACGAAACATTCATGAAACGATGAAATACATCGAAAAAATGTGTTTCGCAGTGAAAGCAGCTTGAAAACTATGAAAACATCAAAATTAAGCTTAATGTTAGCTAAATCATGGTTATTTCACGAAACATTCATGAAACGATGAAATTCAACGAAATTACGTGTTTTCAGTGAAAGTAGCTTGATATCTATGAAAACATCAAAATTAAGATAAACCTACGCTAAATCATGGTTATTTCACGAAACATTCATTAAACGATGAAATTCAACGAAATAACGTGTTTCGCAGTGAAAGTAGCTTGATATATATGAAAACATCAAAATTAAGCTTAATCTTCGCTAAATCATGGTTATTTCAAGAAACATTCATGAAACGATGAAATTCATCGAAATAACGTGTTTCGCAGTAAAAGTAGCTTGATATCTATGAAAACATCAAAATTGAGCTTAATCTTCTCTAAATCATGGTTATTCCACGAAACATTCATGAAATGATGAAATTCAACGAAATTACGTGTTTTCAGTGAAGGTAGCTAGATATCGATGAAAACATCAAAATTAAGCTTAATCTTCGCTAAGCAATAGTTGTTTCACGAAACGTTCATGAAACGATGAAATACATCGAAAAAATGTGTTTCGCTGTGAAAGCAGCTTGAAATCTATGAAAACATCAAAATTAAGCTTAATGTTCGCTAAATCATGGTTATTTCACGAAACATTCATGAAACGATGAAATTCAACGAAATTACGTGTTTTCAGTGAAAGTAGCTTGATATCTATGAAAACATCAAAATTGAGCTAAATCTTCGCTAAAACATGGTTGTTTCACGAAACATTCATGTAACGATGAAAGTAAACGAAATAACGTGTTTCGCAGTGAAAGTAGTTAGTATCCATGAAAACATCAAATACTTAATCAACAATGGTTATCACGAAACATTCATGAAACGATGAAATACTGAAAAAATGTTTTGCAGTGAAAGCAGCTTGAAATCTATGAAAACATCAAAATTAAGCTTAATCTTCGCTAAATCATGGTTATTTCACGAAACATTCATGAAACGATGAAATTCAACGAAATTACGTGTTTTCTGTGAAAGTAGCTTGATATCTATGAAAACATCAAAATTAAGCTTAATCTTCGCTAAATCATGGTTATTTCAAGAAACATTCATGAAACGATGACATTCACCGAAAAAACGAGTTTCGCAGTGAAAGTAGTTAGATATTCATGAAAATATCAAAATTAAACCAAATCTACGCTAAATCATGGTTGCATCACGAAACATTCTTGAAACGATGAAATTCAACAAAATAACGTGTTTCGCAGGGAAAGTAGATTGATAACTATGAAAACATAAAAATTGAGCTAAACCTTCGCTAAATCATGGTTATTTCACGAAACATTCATGAAACGATGAAATTCATCGAAATAACGTGTTCGCAGTAAAAGTAGCTTGATATCTATGAAAACATCAAAATTGAGCTTAATCTTCGCTAAATCATGGTTATTCCACGAAACATTCATGAAATGATGAAATTCAACGAAATTACGTGTTTTCAGTGAAAGTAGCTAGATATCGATGAAAACATCAAAATTAAGCTTAATCTTCGCTAAGCAATAGTTGTTTCACGAAACATTCATGAAACGATGAAACACATCGAAAAAATGTGTTTCGCAGTGAAAGCAGCTTGAAAACTATGAAAACATCAAAATTAAGCTTAATGTTCGCTAAATCATGGTTATTTCACGAAACATTCATGAAACGATGAAATTCAACGAAATTACGTGTTTTCAGTGAAAGTAGCTTGATATCTATGAAAACA
The DNA here is from genome assembly GCA_032399595.1 of Tetragonula carbonaria. Classification (NCBI taxonomy): domain Eukaryota; kingdom Metazoa; phylum Arthropoda; class Insecta; order Hymenoptera; family Apidae; genus Tetragonula; species Tetragonula carbonaria. The sequence goes on from JAUCRC010000098.1 coordinate 58,464, forward strand.
TCAAAATTAAGATAAACCAACGCTAAATCATGGTTATTTCACGAAACATTCATTAAACGATGAAATTCAACGAAATAACGTGTTTCGCAGTGAAAGTAGCTTGATATCTATGAAAACATCAAAATTAAGCTTAATCTTCGCTAAATCATGGTTATTTCAAGAAACATTCATGAAACGATGAAATTCATCGAAATAACGTGTTTCGCAGTAAAAGTAGCTTGATATCTATGAAAACATCAAAATTGAGCTTAATCTTCTCTAAATCATGGTTATTCCACGAAACATTCATGAAATGATGAAATTCAACGAAATTACGTGTTTTCAGTGAAGGTAGCTAGATATCGATGAAAACATCAAAATTAAGCTTAATCTTCGCTAAGCAATAGTTGTTTCACGAAACGTTCATGAAACGATGAAATACATCGAAAAAATGTGTTTCGCAGTGAAAGCAGCTTGAAATCTATGAAAACATCAAAATTAAGCTTAATGTTCGCTAAATCATGGTTATTTCACGAAACATTCATGAAACGATGAAATTCAACGAAATTACGTGTTTTCAGTGAAAGTAGCTTGATATCTATGAAAACATCAAAATTGAGCTAAATTTTCGCTAAAACATGGTTGTTTCACGAAACATTCATGTAACGATGAAAGTAAACGAAATAACGTGTTTCGCAGTGAAAGTAGTTAGATATCCATGAAAACATCAAAATTAAGCTTAATCTTCGCTAAACAATGGTTGTATCACGAAACATTCATGAAACGATGAAATACTTCGAAAAAATGTGTTTCGCAGTGAAAGCAGCTTGAAATCTATGAAAACATCAAAATTAAGCTTAATCTTCGCTAAATCATGGTTATTTCACGAAACATTCATGAAACGATGAAATTCAACGAAATTACGTGTTTTCTGTGAAATTAGCTAGATATCGATGAAAACATCAAAATTAAGCTTAATCCTCGCTAAGCAATGGTTATCTCACGAAACATTCATGAAACGATGAAATACATCGAAATAACGTGTTTCGCAGTGAAAGTAGCTTGATATCTATGAAAACATCAAAATTAAGATAAATCTTCGCTAAATCATGGTTATTTTACGAAACATTCATGAATAGATGAAATTCAACGAAATAACGTGATTCGCAGTGAAAGTAGTTAGATATCCATGAAAACATCAAAATTAAGCTTAATCTTCGCTAAGCAATTGTTATTTCACGATACATTCATGAAACGATTAAATTCAACGAAATAACGTGTTTCGCAGTGAAAGTAGGTTGATATCTATGAAAACATCAAAATTAAGCTAAATCTTCGCTAAATCATGGTTATTTTACGAAACATTCATGAAACGATGAAATTCAACGAAATTACGTGTTTTCAGTGAAAGTAGCTAGATATCGATGAAAACATCAAAATTAAGCTTAATCTTCGCTAATCAATGGTTATTTCACGAAACATTGACGAAACGATGAAATACATCGAAATAACGTGTTTCGCAGTGAAAGTAGTTTGATATCTATGAAAACATCAAAATATAGCTAAACCTTCGCTAAATCATGATTATTTCACGAAACATTCATGAAACGATAAAATTAAACGAAATAACCTGTTTCGCAGTGAAAGTAGTTAGATATCCATGAAAACATCAAAATTAAGCTCAATCTTCGCTAAACAATGGTTATTTCACGAAACATACATGAAACGATGAAATTCATCGAAATAACGTGTTTCGCAGTAAAAGTAGCTTGATATCTATGAAAACATCAAAATTGAGCTTAATCTTCGCTAAATCATGGTTATTCCACGAAACATTCATGAAATGATGAAATTCAACGAAATTACGTGTTTTCAGTGAAAGTAGCTAGATATTGATGAAAACATCAAAATTAAGCTTAATCTTCGCTAAGCAATAGTTGTTTCACGAAACATTCATGAAACGATGAAATACATCGAAAAAATGTGTTTCGCAGTGAAAGCAGCTTGAAATCTATGAAAACATCAAAATTAAGCTTAATGTTCGCTAAATCATGGTTATTTCACGAAACATTCATGAAACGATGAAATTCAACGAAATTACGTGTTTTCAGTGAAAGTAGCTTGATATCTATGAAAACATCAAAATTAAGATAAACCTACGCTAAATCATGGTTGTTTCACGAAACATTCATTAAACGATGAAATTCAACGAAATAACGTGTTTCGCAGTAAAAGTAGCTTGATATCTATGAAAACATCAAAATTAAGCTTAATCTTCGCTAAATCATGGTTATTTCAAGAAACATTCATGAAACGATGAAATTCATCGAAATAACGTGTTTCGCAGTAAAAGTAGCTTGATATCTATGAAAACAACAAAATTGAGCTTAATCTTCTCTAAATCATGGTTATTCCACGAAACATTCATGAAATGATGAAATTCAACGAAATTACGTGTTTTCAGTGAAAGTAGCTAGATATCGATGAAAACATCAAAATTAAGCTTAATCTTCGCTAAGCAATAGTTGTTTCACGAAACATTCATGAAACGATGAAATACATCGAAAAAATGTGTTTCGCTGTGAAAGCAGCTTGAAAACTATGAAAACATAAAAATTAAGCTTAATGTTCGCTAAATCATGGTTATTTCACGAAACATTCATGAAATGATGAAATTCAACGAAATTACGTGTTTTCAGTGAAAGTAGCTTGATATCTATGAAAACATCAAAATTGAGCTAAAACTTCGCTAAAACATGGTTGTTTCACGAAACATTCATGTAACGATGAAAGTAAACGAAATAACGTGTTTCGCAGTGAAAGTAGTTAGATATACTTGAAAACATCAAAATTAAGCTTAATCTTCGCTAAACAATGGTTGTATCACGAAACATTCATGAAACGATGAAATACCTCGAAAAAATGTGTTTCGCAGTGAAAGCAGCTAGAAATCTATGAAAACATCAAAATTAAGCCTAATCTTCGCTAAATCATGGTTATTTCACGAAACATTCAAGAAACGATGAAATTCAACGAAATTACGTGTTTTCTGTGAAATTAGCTAGATATCGATGAAAACATCAAAATTAAGCTTAATCTTCGCTAAGCAATGGTTATCTCACGAAACATTCATGAAACGATGAGTTACATCGAAATAACGTGTTTCGCAGTGACAGTAGCTTGATATCTATGAAAACATCAAAATTAAGCTAAATCTTCGCTGGATCATGGTTATTTTACGAAACATTCATGAATCGATGAAATTCAACGAAATAACGTGTTTCGCAGTGAAAGTAGCAAGATATCTATGTAAACATAAAAATTAAGCTTAATCTTCGCTAAGCAATGGTTATTTCACGAAACATTCATGAAACGATGAAATACATCGAAATAACGTGTTTCGCAGTAAAAGTAGCTTGATATCTATGAAAACATCAAAATTGAGCGTAATCTTCGCTAAATCATGGTTATTTTACGAAACATTCGTGAATCGATGAAATTCAAAGAAATAACGTGTTTCGCAGTGAAAGTAGCTAGATATCGATGAAAACATCAAAATTAAACTTAATCTTCGCTAAGCAATGGGTATTTCACGAAACATTCATGAAACGAAGAAATACATCGAAAAAACGTGTTCGCAGTGAAAGTAGCTTGATATCTATGAAAACATCAAAATTAAGCTAAACCTTCGCTAAATCATGGTTATTTCACGAAACATTCATGAAACGATGAAATTCAACGAAATAACGTGATTCGCAGTGAAAGTAGCCTGATATCTATGAAAACATCAAAATTAAGCTAAATCTTCGCTAAATCATGGTTATTTTACGAAACATTCATGAAACGATGAAATTAAACGAAATAACGTGTTTCGCAGTGAAAGTAGTTAGATATCCATGAAAACATCAAAATTAAGCTTAATCTTCGCTAAGCAATGGTTATTTCACGATACATTCATGAAACGATGAAATACATCGAAATAACGTGTTTCGCAGTAAAAGTAGCTTGATATCTATGAAAACATCAAAATTGAGCGTAATCTTCGCTAAATCATGGTTATTTCACGAAACATTCATGAAATGATGAAATTCAACGAAATTACGTGTTTTAAGTGAAAGTAGCTAGATATCGATGAAAACATCAAAATTAAGCTTAATCTTCGCTAAGCAATGGTTATCTCACGAAACATTCATGAAACGATGAAATACATCGAAATAACGTGTTTCGCAGTGAAAGTAGCTTGATATCCATGAAAACATCATAATTAAGGAAATCTTCGCTAAATCATGGTTATTTTACGAAACATTCATGAATCGATGAAATTCAACGAAATAACGTGTTTCGCAGTGAAAGTAGCTAGATATCGATGAAAACATCAAAATTAAACTTAATCTTCGTTAAGCAATGGGTATTTCACGAAACATTCATGAAACGAAGAAATACATCGAAATAACGTGTTCGCAGTGAAAGTAGCTTGATATCTATGAAAACATCAAAATTAAGCTAAACCTTCGCTAAATCATGGTTATTTCACGAAACATTCATGAAACGATGAAATTCAACGAAATAACGTGTTTCGCAGTGAAAGTAGCTTGATATCTATGAAAACATCAAAATTAAGCTAAATCTTCGCTAAATCATGGTTATTTTACGAAACATTCATGAAACGATGAAATTAAACGAAATAACGTGTTTCGCAGTGAAAGTAGTTTGATATCCATGAAAACATCAAAATTAAGCTTAATCTTCGCTAAGCAATGGTTATTTCACGATACATTCATGAAACGATGAAATTCAACGAAATAACGTGTTTCGCAGTGAAAGTAGCTTGATATCTATGAAATCATCAAAATTAAGCTAAATCTTCGCTAAATCATGGTTATTTTACGAAACATTCATGAAACGATGAAATTCAACGAAATTACGTGTTTTCAGTGAAAGTAGCTAGATATCGATGAAAACATCAAAATTAAGCTTAATCTTCGCTAATCAATGGTTATTTCACGAAACATTGATGAAACGATGAAATACATCGAAATAACGTGTTTCGCAGTGAAAGTAGTTTGATATCTATGAAAACATCAAAATATAGCTAAACCTTCGCTTAATCATGATTATTTCACGAAACATTCATGAAACGATGAAATTAAACGAAATAACCTGTTTCGCAGTGAAAGTAGTTAGATATCCATGAAAACATCAAAATTAAGCTCAATCTTCGCTAAACAATGGTTATTTCACGAAACATACATGAAACGATGAAATTCATCGAAATAACGTGTTTCGCAGTGAAAGTAGCAAGATATCTATGTAAACATAAAAATTAAGCTTAATCTTCGCTAAGCAATGGTTATTTCACGAAACATTCATGAAACGATGAAATACATCGAAATAACGTGTTTCGCAGTAAAAGTAGCTTGATATCTATGAAAACATCAAAATTGAGCGTAATCTTCGCTAAATTATGGTTATTTTACGAACATTCGTGAATCGATGAAATTCAACGAAATAACGTGTTTCGCAGTGAAAGTAGCTAGATATCGATGAAAACATCAAAATTAAACTTAATCTTCGCTAAGCAATGGGTATTTCACGAAACATTCATGAAACGAAAAATACATCGAAAAAACGTGTTCGCAGTGAAAGTAGCTTGATATCTATGAAAACATCAAAATTAAGCTAAACCTTCGCTAAATGATGGTTATTTCACGAAACATTCATGAAACGATGAAATTCAACGAAATAACGTGATTCGCAGTGAAAGTAGCCTGATATCTATGAAAACATCAAAATTAAGCTAAATCTTCGCTAAATCATGGTTATTTTACGAAACATTCATGAAACGATGAAATTAAACGAAATAACGTGTTTCGCAGTGAAAGTAGTTAGATATCCATGAAAACATCAAAATTAAGCTTAATCTTCGCTAAGCAATGGTTATTTCACGACACATTCATGAAACGATGAAATACATCGAAATAACGTGTTTCGCAGTAAAAGTAGCTTGATATCTATGAAAACATCAAAATTGAGCGTAATCTTCGCTAAATCATGGTTATTTCACGAAACATTCATGAAATGATGAAATTCAACGAAATTACGTGTTTTAAGTGAAAGTAGCTAGATATGATGAAAACATCAAAATTAAGCTTAATCTTCGCTAAGCAATGGTTATTTCACGAAACATTGATGAAACGATGAAATACATCGAAATAACGTGTTTCGCAGTGAAAGTAGTTTGATATCTATGAAAACATCAAAATATAGCTAAACCTTCGCTAAATCATGATTATTTCACGAAACATTCATGAAACGATGAAATTAAACGAAATAACCTGTTTCGCAGTGAAAGTAGTTAGATATCCATGAAAACATCAAAATTAAGCTCAATCTTCGCTAAACAATGGTTATTTCACGAAACATACATGAAACGATGAAATTCATCGAAATAACGTGTTTCGCAGTGAAAGTAGCTTGATATCTATGAAAACATAAAAATTAATCTAAATCTTCGCTAAATCATGGTTATTTTACGAAACATTAATGAATCGATGAAATTCAACGAAATAACGTGTTTCGCAGTGAAAGTAGCAAGATATCTATGAAAACATCAAAATTAAGATTAATCTTCGCTAAGCAATGTTTATTTCACGAAACATTCATGAAACGATGAATTACATCGAAATAACGTGTTTCGCAGTGAGAGTAGCTTGATATCTATGAAAACATCAAAATTAAGCTAAACCTTCGCTAAATCATTGTTATTTCACGAAACATTCATGAAACGATGAAATTCAACGAAATAACGTGTTTCGCAGTGAAAGTAGCTTGATATCTATGAAAACATCAAAATTAAGCTAAATCTTCGCTAAATCATGGTTATTTTACGAAACATTCATGAATCGATGAAATTCAACGAAATAACGTGTTTCGCAGTGAAAGTAGCTTGATATCTATGAAAACATCA
>JAUCRC010000087.1:0-35000 GCA_032399595.1 Tetragonula carbonaria
TCCAAAGGGTTGCGGTTCCAAAGGTCTTCGTTCGAATTCGAGAGCTCGCGTCGAATTGCTCGTTCAAACGCTCGTTCCTGCCGATCGTCGTTCTTTGTCGTAAGACAAAGAGTACAGCCTCGTCTCTTCTGGAAACCGTCGATCGGAAACAGTCTTCGGCGTGTGTTTACGTTTCTCCTGTCACTGGGAATTCTATGTGACACAACCGAATTTCTTTGCAGAAACGTGGAACGCCGATCCTGCAAACGCGTTGATCGCAAACAGGGGGAGAGAGAGAGACCGACTCGAACGTAGCGAACGTAATTCATTCGTAGTCTCGTTCGTAGCTCGTATCGTACGTGTATCTTTCTACTTCTAAATAAACTTTCGCGCAAAATCGAAGCATTCGAAATCGCTCCAGATGAGAATTAAAGCGATTCGAACGCTAGCGCCAATCGCAGGCGGCTGGTATATACGATCGTACGTGCCTGAAACAATAATTTCTCATTTACGAAAAAATTAAAGTTTTCAAGGACCGAGTCCTTCCAGTTTTTCGCCAATTATCGGTTTCTTCGATAGGTCTGAGCGTGCATCGTACAACGAAGAGAAAAAAGAAAAAGAAAAGGAAGCGTGAAAAAAAAATTATTTTGCATCTCGTGATTATTTCGTTCCCGGCGTGACTAATACATGGCACCACCGACAATCGTGATGTAGGTACGTCGATCGATAAATAATAAAGTCACCGTACTATAAAAGGAAAGTTTTCTAATTTAATTTGATGTTTACATGATACAGAATTTAATAGATTAATTACTACAGACGACAGATGACTAAAGACTATTAATTTCTTATTTATCGTTATATAAATTATCGTTTAATAATTTGTTTGTAACTTGGTAACTAGATGACGCTGCAGTAATAAAGACGACATTAGTAATAAGAACGACGATAATAATACCAATGATAATAAGAACCATGATAATAAGAAAAAGAACAATAAGAATAATAAGAACAACAAAAATAATAACAAGCAGAGGAAAAACATCATCCAGAAGAATAATAGAGAGAAAGAATAACACCAGCCACGAAAATAAGAAAATCAAACATAAAACTTTACAACTTACCATCCGTCCATACACACATTTTACAATTTACCATCCGTCCAACACACTTTACAACTTACCATCCGTCCATCACACTTTACGACTTACCATCCGTCCATCACACTTTACGACTTACCATCCGTCCATACACACTTTACGACTTACCATCCGTCCATACACATTTTACAAATTCTAAACCCAACCCATAGATGTCGCCAACGTGTCAGGACCCGTAGCGACATCTATTCAATCTTATAAAGAGTTCAGTTTTGTAAAAAGTTACCATGGAGATAGGCAACAAATTATTAGTTACCAAATTACAAACAAATTGCCAAGAATATATACAACAGTTGTTGAGAAATTAATAAACAGTCCTTCCTCCATTATATACTATTATGTATTATGTAAATGTTAAAATAAAAGTATATTCTAAATTTTCTATTACGTAATACGGTGAATTTTATCATTGTGCATCATCGTATCTACATGTCGAAACTCTCCGCACTGACGTGAAGAAAAAGGTTCAACGAATCGAACCAAAAGGAACCAAAACGATTCGTCAAATTTTGAAATCGTTTTAATACGTTTCTAAACCCAGTTTAGTTTCGATCGTGAGCACCGTGTAAGCTGCGATTGTATATTCTCGGAGCCGAATATATATATCCGGAGAATGCCACGGATAGAATGCCACGAACGGAAAACGATTCGTTTCGCGCAAACGACGACGTAATTTCGCTGATACGCGATACAATATCGCGATCGCAGAACGTGATACAACGTAACGAAATACAGTACAATTACGTCGCAACGCTAGAAACGACGTGCAAGATGCCACGCCGACGACCATTGTCGTCTCTGACCTAACGACGCGAATCGGACTCGACGTCTCGTCGACGAAAGAAACGAAATTTATGATTTTCAACAGCGACGTTTGAATCGGGCGAAAATACTCAGGGACAGGTAACTGTCTGAGTTTGCAGAACGTCCGGGCATTTACGCGGACCAGAATCTAAAATTCGAACAACACGGTACGACGTGGCACGATGTCGCGGGACCGCTGACACCTCGATGTATCGAATCAACGTCGCGAGGTATCTGTGTCAGATATATCGTTTTGCAAGAGTAATGGTCGTCTCTTACGACAAGATTCAGACTCGACTGCTGCCTCTTCTTTGCCTCTTCAAATCCAACTGAGAGAATCGAGAAGCTTCGTTTGACAGCCACTGAATTTTCTCTCGTTCGAGGGGATCGAGACGGAGAAAATCTAAAGCTACGTTTCTTTCGTCTCTTCGGGCGAACGGTCCGTTTGTCCCAGGGAAAAGATACGTACAACGAAGATACGTACGAACTTCCGCGTTGACAACTTCTCGATTGCTTCTTTGAAATTTTGTAACTTTAACACGCTTTCGAACGTGCAAATTACATTCGCTCAAATTACATTCCATCGATTTCAACGCGATACTTTTCCTTCGCGACGATGAGACAGCAGGATGATGATTCTTCACCAGCCTCCGATCAGCGGAACGAGGAAACGAATTTAAATCGTTGATTCAAAATTGTAAAATCACAATCGCGAAGAAACTATAATCGTAGTAGATGCGTGAATTACCGCGAATGTTAAAAATTGTCAAAAGTGTACATCGATGTTTCGATTCTTGTCTTTCAAATCGATCGAAAAGAATCTTTGAAATCCTCTAGAATGGAAAATATCAGGCGGAAGATAGAAATTTTCTATCGCCGTCAAATCAATCGAAAAAAATGAATTTCACGAATAGACGAAGAGTTACTCTAAACCGAGAGTACGTAAACGTACACGTATCGGATCCAAGAACTTGAATTAGAATTTTTGTGCGTTGTCGCGGCAGATCGGCGAAAACGTTTCTTCGACGAAGCGTCGAAAGCCTTCGATATACGGAATGAAATTGGCGTGTCAAACAGGACTAGCCGATTTCTGGACAGACCGACGCAGGCTAGAAAAGCAAGCACGAGGATAGGCGTGGAACTCGATGTGACAGTGACGTATCGATCATCGCGAGAGGATGATCGAAAGAATACGATTTACGATTGCTACTTGCCGCGCGATGCGGTAAAAAAAATTGTTTCGGTTAATTTGGCGTTGCGACGATGAAATTTTCGTTTCGGTCACTGCGACCGAGAGTCGGACAGAGGAGGTGGTGACGTTTCGTAAAGACGGTTCGTAATGACAGAAAAGGCCGAGAGAGAGAGAGAGAGAGAGGGAGGGAGAGAGCGAGAGAGCGAGAGAGACGCGACTGTTGCAGGGAACGGTGCGGGCTCGCGCGCTCGCTAGCTGGGAGACTCGTCGTATCCCGGGACTCGGGACTCGGGACTCGGGACTCGGGACTCGGGACTCGGGACTACGTTCTCGCCACCTCGTGATGTAACGTCACTCCGGGCATGTGTAGAAGGGTGGAACTCGACTTTAGTTCGATACCGGACGCCGAGGCGTTCGGGCCGACTGCAAACGTCCCTGTTCTCGCGATTGTCGCTCGGACGGAACGCGTATTTCGCACACGTATTTTTCATTCGTCTCTGTGCGGCTGAAGATAAAACCAAATTTTTAAATACGATCGATCGACTTTGTTCTCGGTTCTTCGTTCGCGATATGCGTATTTTCAAAATATTTCTAGACTCGCGCATCCCCTTTTGGTACCTACGCAAACAGAAAAAGAGATCCTCGTCGCGGAAAGAAGAACGGTAAGACAAAATTTCGGACGTAAAGCTGTAAATACGGTTGCTAGTAAATACGCGAACCCGTACCCGTATCGACGTATCGATCCGTACCTTTCGTTTTCAAATACGAATTTATCAGCTTCTACGAAACTTTTTGCTTCTACCTACATCGGACTACTCGGAGATAATTACACTTCCTGACATCGGACACGTGCGAATGCTTTTACGTTCGTAAAATCAATCGTAGATATTCGCTCACGACCGATTCGCTGACTGTTTTTGTTTCGTTACTAGTTGCTCCAAAGCTGACTGCGGTTCACTCGCGAACGTTCGATCGTTATTGGTCGCAGCGTAAATGTTACGCGACGATACACTGTGCGACGCGTATCGTCGAATTCCATCACACGTGGAATTAGATTTTGAAATCCCCGTAGTACGGAAAAATCAGTAGTACGGACTGGAAGGTAATTGCTTTTTCGAGACGGTGGTCTCGCGCGAACGTGCTGCGATCGTTCGCGCGAGACGTTCCGTTGAGAGAGATAATTATAGGAAATGCGCGACGGCTCGAGATCGCTTGTAAATATTTTCAGCATCGATTCGTATCAAATGTGGCGGAAAATGTTTACAGCGAAATGTTTAATCTACCGTGATTATCAATTATACGCCTTTTTGTACGAAAAGATCGTGCACGCTCTAATTGTTGCGCTTACCGCGCACATCCTGTCCAGTTCCGCGATAATTTACCGTAAATAGATAAAATTCTCTCTCTCGCTCTTTCTTTTCGTAATCCGGAGAAAATCCAAAGGATTGCACGTAGCAACGACGATCCGTGTCGATTTTGTCGTACGTGTCGAGAGTCTCTTCTCTCGTGTCGAGGTTCCGTAGAATCTGCATCTACGCGCAGAAACGAAATGTGTGTTCGTCGTAGGCGAGAAGAGTCGGTAGACGTAAGAAAGAAGAGAACGATAATGAGAAAACAAATTTCTCTGTCGGTCGTTGTTAAACGCAGAGATGGTACGACGGTAGCGAAAGCGCAACGGACGCGTAGACAACGGATTTTCAAATCCGAATAATCACGCTGTTTACGCTCTGCTCTGCTTTACGTGTGCACAGCGAAGGTACTGAAAGAAGGCGAATACAGAGACAGATAGATACGGGTCAGTAGACCAACGGCTGGACGAGGGGCAGTCCAAGCGAAGAGCGACCGAGCAAAGGAGCGAAAACGATAACCGCGGAGTAGTTGGGGGCAGGCCCATGGCCGGGAATTCTCCTCGCCGGCTTTGGTCGTGGATCTCGATCCTGATCCTGCCTGGATGTTTGCTTTCATCTTCGAACGGCGAACAAGTTCCGTGCGTTTCTTATTTCTCGGATGCGATCGAGCAAAACGAACGCGGAGACAAAGCGGAAGTGATGCTTTTCTCGAGAGAACGTTGCAACCACTGGACAAATACCACCAGCATGGATACTGACATTCTGCAAGACTATTTCGATCGATTTTCCAACTTGGACGTACGAATCACCGTTGTACCTTTGTCACGTGAGTATATTTGTCGTTCCATTCGAAAGTTATTAGACCGCTGTTATTGTTGTTATTGCTGCTGCTACTTGTCGCTACTACCGCCGCTATCGACCGCCGCTATACTCCCAATCTGACATTGCTATTATATTGTCGTTGCTACTGCTACTTGCTTTCCTGCTGCTACTACGTGCGTGTACGACGAATATACGATGAACGAAGAATATTCTTTCCTCAGTGTCGTGCGAAACGAAGACTCGAGGCCTCGATGCTCTGTTACGCGTGCTTGGCGAAAGAAGAGCGAAAGCTCTTGTAGCTGTTCTCGACTCACCGATGTGCGAAATTACCGTTAAACTTGCACATCTTTGGAATATGCCATTATTTACGTGGACTTGTCCTTTGGTAAGCAAATTAAACGCACACGCGCACACGCACACGCACACGCACACGCACACGCACGCAAGCACGCACGCACGCACGCACGCACGCACGCACGCACGCACGGAGTACGCAATACATGTACGCAAATACTTACAAGTTTTTACGTACTACTTCGTACGACGTACAATGTCCGCGCGCGTGTGTGCGTGCGTGCGTGTGTGTTTCTTTTGCGCGTTTCGTTCGACGTCGTGCGATGACGAATGCGATCGCGGTCGTTTCAGAAAGACTTGGAGGAGAAGCGACTCTCGTCGATCGTTAGGCTGTCGCCGTCGTTGCCTACGATAGCGAAAGCCCTTGCAGAAATGTTGATACACTTGCAATGGAAAACCGTAGCGATAATAGGAACGGGTAAATATCTCTTTTTTATTTTTCTCCTTTTGCTGTCGTTGCCGCGCGAAAATATAATAATAGCACAGTGGAGGGAAACGCGGATAGAGAAGCGTTCGAACCAAAGCATCGTACACCCGACGTGTGCTTGCGTCGGGTGTAAGTGCTCAAGTACGATGCTAAATCGTACCAGGACTGTGTATTATATGGATGGCCAATGGATGACTGTGATGTCGAGTAAATATACACGACGCGTTACAGATCGCGAACCATGGACGAGTCTTGAAAGAGCGTTGTTAAACTCTTTGCAAAGAATAGGAATCGTGGTACGACGACGCGTTCTGTTACCACATCGAGCTTCCTTCCAACAAATTCGAAAGATTCTTCGCACCATTTACAACGTTTCTCGCAGAGGTGAGTTCTCGCTTCTTTTTCGTAACGTATTCGTAACGCACGTAACGCACGGCTTTTGAAACGACGTAACATGTAAACGTAATGTTTTTCACGCACATCGTAATGTTTTGCACGCAGTTACCGTGTTGTGTCTACCGACAACGTCCGACGAAGATGGATTGATAACTCGCGTCCTCTCCGAGATAGACATCGTACAGCGATCCTCGAATTCCACGTGGAACTCCATGACTGTTATCGTTCACACGGAAGACGACGATCTCTTTCTACCGACCGGAAACCACACGTCGATCTCTCGTTTCGATCTCTCGGCGAGGACCAACGTTTCCCTTTCGATCGATGCTTTATCGTCTTCCGACGATATCGATCTCTCCGCTACCAACGTATCCTACAACGATGAAATGACAATTTCTCGGCGAGGGAACGACGGTAACGGCACGATGGAAGAAGTCGAAACGGAAGACTCGGTCGGAGCAGAAGCGGAGGACCGAGATGCGGAAGATGCGGAAGAAGCGGAAGAGATGCGGAATAAATCGAGAATAACTAGTCGCCGTCGTCGGTTCCTTCCACCGAGAAACTTGAGTTCTACTTTTCTAGAAAGATTGATGACGATAACGCCTCTCGATTACAGGTTTGTACGCATGTTTGTTCGCACGTTCCTCGATTCCTCGATTCCTCGATTCCTCGATTCCTCGATTCCTCGATTCCTCGATTCCTCGATTCCTCGATTTCTGGGTCACCGCCCGCCCCCATCGACCATTGATCTTCCACCATTGCGCGTGGTGCCCGGTTGTGTGACAAAGGTGCCCTGTCGAAACATGCCGATCATACCCGAAAGCGTATGCTCTCTGTTCTTCTCTGTACAGGTACGACGTAGAGAAAGTGTTCGAGGGCGCGGAAAGGTACACAGCGCCAACGTTGATGGACCGTCTGAACGAAACCGTCAACATTTTGACGAACAACGACAATTCTAGCATAAACGCGTTCAATAACAAAATTTACACGTACGTTATGCTTGATTGGCGCGTCGACGTCTGGAAACCTATAATGATCACGGTGGAAGGAAGTGAAAGATTATTCGTTCGAAAGTTATCGACGAACGCGACAGCGTTTCGCGATACGAACGACGCCGATTTTCCAAGGTGCAACAACGTCGACGTCAACGGGATTCCCTTTATCGATTGCACGGGTAATCAACGTCACTCTCCACTCTTCTGGTGGGAAAGACGTTGGAAAAAGAACGATACAAATACGTCGAAAGATACAAATAAAATGCTAAATAAAATGTTAAATCGTAATGTAATTGGATCGATCGACCTGGATGGAAATTTCACGAAAGATATTCTCATTTTTGCAGAGACGACTGCTTCCGACGACGAATCGTCGACGTTTCGTATCGCACGCGTTGTCACTGTCGTCCTGGGATCGCTCTTGTTGACCGTTTTCGCGATATCGATCGCGATCTTGATCAGGTAATGACAATCAATTTTACAGAGTAAATTTGTATTTTTCCATTGCGTGTTTCCATTGCGGATTCCATTTGCGGTATTTTATCAATGATCGAGCGATCACCGGTCACCGATCCCGCGCCAATATCGATCGCGTTGTTGCAAATATGCAGTTACCTACGTAGTTGGTAGGTATCTAAGACGGCGTAACATCGAAATATTCTTTTCAATTGTCGTCTCTTAGAAAAAAGTTACTGAAGAAGAGAATGTCCAAAGGCCCGTACAAGATCATCTTGACCACGTCGGACTTTGTATTTCCTCAAGTGCCTCGAGTGGATTCCAGGAGGGTAAGTCGAAAATAGTACCGGCAAAAACCTACAGTCGTCACAGTTTTAGAAAGGAAATTCTCGCGATAAACCACAACAACAACAACAACAACAACAACAACAACAACAACTACTACTACTACTACTACTACTACTACTACTACTACTACTACTACTACTACTACTACTACTACTACTGCTACTACTACTACTGCTACTACTACTACTGCTACTACTACTACTGCTACTACTACTACTACTACTACTACTACTACTACTACTACTACTACTACTACTACTACTACTACTACTACTACTACTACTACTACTACTACTACTCTACTACTACTACTACTACTACTACTACTACTACTACTACTACTACTACTACTACTACTACTACTACTACTACTACTACTACTACTACTACTACTACTACTACGACAGTGACTGACGCCAAGATGCGTATATAGGTGGACGAGGGTATCGAGACGATGTTGTGCTGTTGGTTGCAACAACTGCAAGAATTTGGCGGGCCGGAAGTGGAAAAGCCAGACTTGCTTCAACTAGGAAGCGTGTCGTCTTTGAAACCATGTTTACGAACTAGCACGGGAAATCTGACGCGTCATAATTTCTTTAAAGATCCACGCGCGAGATACAACGTGAGTTTCAGAGCAAGATGCACACGTGTGAGATTAATTTGCAAGTACTTGCACGCGTCGAAATACAGGCGCGTGATTATCCGCGTGATTGTCTGTAATTATCTGCGTTTGTATGACGTCGCAGGGTGACTTTGTGCAGTTGAAAGAAATACGAACGCAGGGTACGTTCGAGCTGAAAAGCAAAACCATGGATGTATTGGCGACGGTAAGGACATGTTCTTTCAAATAGACTAATTTCATCAGCTGTTATTGTATACGTTCGAGATTCGAATTCCAACGAGAAGAACTCGAACGTTCCTTTTTTTCTTTTTCTTTTTCTTTTTTGCATTTCCATTTTTTTGCACAGATCCATGGTCTACGCCATGAAAATCTGAATCCTCTGATAGGATGTTTGAACGAGCCGACAAGACCGTGCCTTGTTTACGAATATTGTTCGAGAGGATCGTTGGAGGATGTACTGGTGCAGGACGAGATCAAGCTCGATTGGTCCTTTAGACTGTCGTTTCTTACCGATCTCGTGCGGGTAAATAAATTGAAAGTTGTAATCAATTTCACGTCCATTGAGTCAAAGCCCATCGGCATACGGTATTATATATATTCGCAAATATATAATATAACGTATAATATATTTCGAGAAGCACGAGAGAGAAAGAAGAAACGAGAAGGAGAAACGCGCGATTATTAAATTTGGAAATTAAATTTGGTGATTTCTATTTAAAGGGTATGAGGTATCTTCACGGTACGCCAGTACGCGTACACGGTTACCTTACGTCCCGAAATTGCGTTATCGACGCTCGCTGGGTTCTCAAGGTAACCGATTACGGACTGCCTGTTTTCTACGAAGCGCAAAATATCGTCCCTCCGACGAAAAACGCCAGAGGTATGACTAACCGATTCCCGTCACGAGGGATTCTATTTTTTATACCTGTCCGACGTAAACGCGATAAAGTTCGATCGATGGAAATGACGTTATTTCCGCGTTTCGTCTCTAGATCTTTTGTGGACGGCACCCGAATTGTTGAGGCAACCGAATCTTCGGAAGAAAGGAACGCAAGCCGCAGACGTTTATAGTTTTGGTATTGTTATGCAGGAAGTAGTAGTTCGCGGAGAACCATTTTGCATGCTTGCTTTGTCTCCAGAAGGTAACGCAAACCTGAGAATTCTGTGTTTTTTCGCCCACCCTCGTGAAAATTTCCCTCGCGCTACAAAGAATTTTTTTTTTTTTAAATCGTCGAATCGTAACTGACGCGTTCGCTGCGATGAAATTTATGTTTCACCTTCCCCTTGTGTTTCTTACAGACATCATTGAAAAAGTGATGAAACCACCGCCACTGATCAGACCGTCGGTGAGCAAAGGCGCCGCACCACCGGAAGCGATAAATATCATGCGTCAGTGTTGGGCAGAGGCACCAGATATGAGGCCCGATTTTAACGATGTTCACGATCTTTTCAAAAAGCTCAACCATGGCAGGTGAATACACGAATGTATATTGCGCGCGCGCGCGCGCGCGTGTGTGTGTGTGTGTGTGTGTGTGTGTGTGTGTGTGTATTTTGCACCTGTTGATCACACCTTGGCGTTCATTTTACGTATCTGATTGATTCGTACTCGTAGAAAAGTCAACATTGTCGATACGATGTTCCAAATGTTGGAAAAGTACTCGAACAATTTGGAGGAATTGATACGCGAACGTACGGAACAATTAGACATGGAAAAGAAGAAAACGGAACAATTATTGAATCGAATGTTGCCCAGGTAAATGAAACTAATCCTACCAATCCTATAACAGGATTGACTGATAAAATAAAATAAAATAAAAACTAATAAAATCGATCCGTCGAACGCGCCGTCGTTCTTTTGCATTTCAGCTCTGTTGCGGAGAAATTGAAGGTAGGCATGCCTGTCGATCCCGAAGAATTTCAAGAGGTAACGATCTATTTCTCGGACATTGTCGGTTTCACCGCCATCTCCGCACGTTCGACCCCGTTCCAAGTGGTTGATCTTTTGAACGATTTATACACCTGTTTCGACGCTACGATCAACGCGTACACTGTGTACAAGGTGAGTGAGAGAAAGACAGAGCGAACGCGACACGTACTGACGATATTTATAGCCGCGATGAAATACAGTTGCAAAAGAAATCGTGATCAATTTTTCACGTACGATGAACGAGAAACGTGATCTGCTTTTCACCGTTTCGCGATAGGTGGAAACGATAGGAGACGCTTACATGGTTGTAGGTGGTTGTCCGGTAAGGATACCAGACCACGCTTCTCAAATAGCTACCATGGCTCTCGACTTGCTGCATCAAAGTGGAAAGTTCAAACTGAAACATCTGCCCAGAACTCAACTGAGACTTCGAATCGGCCTTCACACCGGTTAAGTATTATTTAACACACCGCGTCGTCTGTCTAGCAGACGTTATTTCTTTTTTATCGGTCGGTCCATGCCGTTTCGACGGTCAGTCAATCCGTACAATGTTGTGTACGTGAACGTAGGCCCTTGTTGCGCCGGTGTTATTGGCCTGACTATGCCGAGATATTGCCTTTTCGGCGATACCGTCAATACCGCGTCGAGGATGGAGTCTACCGGCGCACCGTGGCGTATTCATCTCAGTCAAGCGACGAGAGATCGACTGACTCGGGTGGGTGGATATCAGATCGAATACCGTGGGCCGACGGAAGTCAAAGGCAAGGGAAAGATGCCTACTTATTGGTTGCTAGGGAAACAAGGTTTCGACAAGGAACTTCCAGCACCACCGCCGCTTGGGTAAGTAGTCTTTATACCCGTTTGGTATATTTCTATTTCGCTGCACCTCTCTCTCTCTCTCTCTCTCTCTCTCTCTCTCTCTCTCTCTCTCTCTCTCTCTGTACGTGCGTATTTATATTTTATATTCTCAAGTCTCTTATCTAGGAAAAAGAAACTAGTTTACACGATTAGCCCCCATCGCCTCCATACATGTACCACCTGTATATGAAACGTACACTCGTTTATAAATATTTCATCCATTGATCGATCTTTAATTCGTCTCGTCCGTCTTTTCTTTTTTTTCTTTTCGCTCTATTTTACGCGACATTTTGACGTTCGTTCGCGACATCGAACATCGTAAGGAATACGGGACAAATTGTCGATCGTCCGTCACCGACTTCTTTACTTCTCCTCCTTCTTCATTTTTTCGATCGAAAGATGTTCAAAGCTCGTCGAAACTCTGCATCGTACACTTTTATTTGGTAGATCTTCATTTGGGCTGTTTGCTTTTCAGATTTTTAATGCTTTTATCTGTTGCCATACTGCCGCCATCTCCAGGGAAAACCATGGGTAAGTCAAAAATCGGTAAATAAGATGATGTCGGAATGATGTGCGAGAAACGCGTAAATACCTTGCGTATATACTACGCGTACGTATTTACGCGGTAGTTACACGCAGGCAATTAGGACGATCGGAAATATACGCGATAAAATACGCGCGCGCGAAGGCAATCTTTTCAACGTGCAACGTGCAACGTGCAACGTGCAACGTGCCATTTGTACTCGTGGGACGTGCACGTATCCACGAATACAAATATAAATTGACGAATGCAAACGCTATCGACGTACGATAACGATCCTTCTTCCACTCGCGTTACTAAACGTCGAACGATCGACTAATTTGACATTGCCTGTGTTTATAATTTCCACGCTAAAGGCTGAAGAACGAGAGTTCGATATTGGAGAGTTTAACGAACGAAGAGATCACCGTATCGCCAGACGTTATTAGTCGTGATGACGTGGCCATGGAAGTTGCTCCGTCGAGCGAAGATACAAAGGGAGAAGATGCACGCGAGAACAACGAGAACGACGAATGTTGCTGCGACGCTGATGCAGTCGACGATAATACAGTCGATAAAAATCCAGAGACGCGTAGACGCGAGAGAGTTGCAGTCTCCGTGCACGGAGATCCAAATTCTTCGTCGAAATCAACGGTTAACGCTTTGGAAGTTTCATCGTCGACGAAAAAATCGTCGAGCGAAAGAGAAAACGACGACACTGACGCAGCCACTGTCGTTGTCAAGAGTAGTACTTGCAACGATGCTCAAACGTCTTTAGGAACGTCCGCTATATTTTATACGGAAACGACTATTCTCGGCGCGTCTACCAGTTCTCTCGCGTCAATTTCAAGCTCGACTACAGTCCCTTACAGACCGGGTCCGGCAAGACATCGGAGAATAGGTTATATCGATGAGAACGACTTGAGCACGCCGTACAATCATTACAGATGTCTCTCTCCGAACGAGCATTATGGCAAGTTGTTTTGCAAATTTCTCGATTTCGCAATTTCGTTGCTGCATCTTAAGCTTTACGATCTCCTCTGTCTCTTTCATTTTCTTTCAGGCAGAAGCGCGGGTTGTCGTTTCTTGAAAAGGCAGTTCAGTTTAGATCGCCCGGATGAAACAGCTTGCCTCGGTTTCACCGAGCAACAAGGTAACGCTCAAGCGCCGCTGCAACACCATCATTATCATCATCAACAGCAGCAGCAGCAGCAACAACAACAGCAACTACAACAGCAACTACAACCGCAATCACTATCGTTGCAACAACAAAACTTAAATACGGTACCAAGACTGTACAAGCAAAACAGCGCGGGGGCAGCGAATGATTTGGAACGTATCGAGGAAGTACCATCTACTCCAGCCTCTCTTCTTCAACGTTACAGACAAGCCGCGTCCGTTTCTCTTTCGGTAGAATCTTTAACGCTCCGTTGAGAGATATAGGTACGCTCCGGTAGTTTTTGTAGTTCGTCGAAATGTCGATCGGTGTCGAACTTGCGATTAAAATTTTACAAAATATGATGTGACAATCGTCGCGTGTTCGTCGCGGAGTTCTGCGCGTACATGCGAGATATTAAATTTCTAAGAAAGACGGTAGATAACGAAAGAGCAGTCGTGCGAATTGAAAATGTTGCTTGTCCAGTTAGTAGTTGTTTCCTACAATTTTACGATATTCGTGATGGATAATCGATAACGATCGGTTGATGATTAACCTCCGTCTGATCGCAAACAATCGCGAAATATGGCGAAAAGTTCATATACACGTGTGTACCCATTCTCGCGTATGACAATCTCTGTGTTACGTAGTAGACACGCACGCGTATAGAATCGATTCTCTCTGTCTTTCCTAACTATTCCTTCAACGATGAAATTAGTGTTTCTTTGTTTGTTTCTTCGGTCGTAACGTGTGGTCGATGGCGTGTGAAATGTTCCACAAAAAGTGGACAGGCCGATTGATCACCGAATTGATTCTACGCGAGAGTTCGTGTCAAAAATGTCAATTTATATACGTTGCGTATATATCTGTACGATACACATGTAACGTATTATACACGCGTATTATACACGCTACGTATACATCGTGTTTGATTTATTATAATTTTATTTCAATTTGTCATTTCAATGTTTCAATTTATTCTCCGATTTATAAACGATTTGATCTTGCGCTAATCGAGCGTCTTTAGGTATAAGCTTGTGAGGTATAAGTGTTATATACATGTGTGTGCGCGTGCGTGTGCGTGTGCGTGTGCGTGTGCGTGTGCGTGAGTTTGTAGAACAGATATAGTACTTATTTCTTATTTATTTACGCGTCAAGCGGCAGAGAACCGCTCCAGTCTACCGTGTCACTTGTCAAGCAGGGTTGTCTTCATCACGGGTGAATTCATCATTGAGTGATGAAAATATTCGAGACGCGCAGATGCGGATATAAGTATTTGTGCATCTTAAATGAATGTATACGTATACGTGTTGGAAACGTTTTTGTTTCGTTACGACGTACGACGACGTACTCCGCGACGTACGCAACGATACGCGTGGTGACAATGTTGTATACGTATACACTGTTGTGGAAAAAAATCAGCTGCAACGTCTCATTTTTTCCTTCGTTTGGAATAGCTCGTTGTTCTAAAATAAAAATGACGCGCGACGTTTCGTTAAAAATTGTAGATAAAAGACGACGACTGTGACGACAGAGATAAGTGACAAAATTATTACGAAAAAATAATCTGCTGCTGACAACGAGAGTAAGTGTCCAGAAAGAGATACATATATCCGTGTGTACACGTTACGCTTACGTAACGTTGGAATTAACGGAGATGATGATGACGAATGAATGATGAAAATTGTCTCTCTGAGGGGAAAAAATTTGTTGTTTCCATCGCTGTTTCGTTTCGAAACGACGTTCAAACGACGTTGCTGTAACAGTGTTCCGATTCTAATTCCGATTCTGACCGTGACTCCGACGCCAACTCCGTTTCCCTGATTCTTGATTTCTAATTTTAATTTTCATTTCATTTCGTTCGTTTCTGACTCTGATCTTGATTCTGCGACGAGGTCGAAGGTTCAGCTGAGAAACAAGCGGCACGGGTAACGCTGCTTCAGCTGCTGCTTTCTCGCTCTGTTTCTGGCGAACAGGCAGCGTACTCGAAAATATGGATATTTTCACGAATTGTCGTTCGTCCGTGTCGAGAGTACCGAGGGTGTCCGCTTCCGTATGTTGATTTCAACGTGAGAAATATCAAATATATACCTGATTTAGACACCGGTGTAACTAACGTATCGTACTGCCAGTGTAATTCAAATTAGCCGTTTGTTTTTTCTTACTAGACGTCCCGATATAATTAATTGTAATCTAAAATCAAACGTTGCGCGTTTCTGCGTAAAATGCACGATTCTTCCAATGACGTTGTGTGTCGTGTCGTCCTAAGGTTGTCGTCCTGAAACATTTTGCTGAAAAATGTACACCTACTCCGTGTGCTATCGCGAAACCGGCGAGAAAAATATAACACGAACTTTATCGTGTTACAGCCGCGATTGCGTGCAATTCGACGAGCAACCGTTTACTTACCGTACTGTTACCACCATAGAACGAGAGAAAAAGCTTTACTTTCTGCTCACGAACGTTCACGACGCATCCTTGTCCCCTCCTCGTCGTCGACAATAACTCAAAAATTTACGGTATATTCTAAAAACGTAGACACGTTTTTCCTTCCTCAGATTTTCGTGGTACAATTGTCCGTTGTAAAAGTTACTTTGGCGAATTTTTCAAACGTAATATCGTTAACTTCGAGATCGAACGTTGACAAATCGAACGATGCGAAATCGTTTAACGCACCGATTAAATTGCGTCCGTGTAGGTACGCAACCACACACAGTTGTACGCGTAAAATTAGCATAAACATAAAATGTAACAGAGAATGTAACACGTACGAATATATTATACACGATCGTGCAATAATTTGTGTGACATATGTACGAACATTTCACAACGTTGCGAGTAATTGCGAGCGAAAAATTGCCAGAAAATGAGAAGTAACAAATCTCAGCAGCGAATCTTTCGCATTGCAGCGAATACACACACGCACGCACGCACGCGCACGCGCGCGCGCGCGCGCGCACACACACACACACACACACACTGTACAAGAAAGAATTGTGATCGATAATAAGATGTAGAAACATTTAATATCAAGTCTTTGAAATCCATCGTTTAACGAATAAACTACGTGTCCACGATTTATTATATTTTCCGAAACGATATAAAGAAGAATAAAAGAATTAAGAATAAGAATGAGAACAAAGGAGAAGAATAATTCGTGTTATTTTGCATTTCTTCCAATGCGATGATTTATTTTCGACGATAGAGAAAAGTATGACATCCGTTTGAATCATTGATCGAAATTGTAAAATTAAATGGATCGAACGATCGTTTTATTCTATCGTACAACAAAGTCTGAACATACGCATGTTGCATAGATACGCGTACGTATCGTACACACAGGTACGTGAAAATAGTAATTTCAACGATGGTATAATTTCTTGCAGTTTGTAAATTTTTCTTCCTGGTGTTCCTTTCGACGAGCGTGTCGTTGTTGAACAACTTTTTACGTGAGCCACGTAATTTCACGTGATTCGCGTATTTCATCGACGATTTTTGACGCATTACCAAGTCCTGAATTTGAAAAAAGTACAAAAGAAGCATGGAGATGAAATTTGACGAAGCGACGCGACGAATTACACGTATGTCTAATAAAGTATATCTAATAAAGTATAACGTACACAAATATACAAGTATACGTACACGCTATACACGTATGTACATACGTAAATACGTTCGCTTACCCGTAAGGAGAAGAATCTTTGTACTCGACGTGCGCCGGTTTAAAAACCGGAGTTGGCCTTTCGATTATCTTTTCAACGAAAATTGGCTCGTTGATGTATTCGACGTATTTTACGGATGCTGGAGGAGCTGACAGATACACCCGATGAATTTGCGGAGCAGTCTTATAACCGACTTTGTATCTGAAAATGACAGAGTGGAAGAAAAAGGTATAAAAACGCACTGCGTATACGTACGCAGATTGATTTACCGTAGATTTTGTAGATGTATGTGTATATATATATATATATATATATATATATATATATATCGAGACTAGCATCGCATCCGTGCAATCTTACAAACGCGTAGGATAGAAATCGATACGACACCGAGGGGTGCCGTTTTGCGAAGCATCTATCTCCATTTCCATCGACCGTACAAAAATGTTGGCGATACAAAATTACTTTCTTACCCTTTTATGGCACCCAGCCCAAAACCCAAAAGACCTGCTCCGATGAGCTTCTTCTTCAACAAAAGTGTCCTTTTTTGCCTGTTTAACGTCCCAGCGTCCGAACGTGCTTCGTTGTTGGTCGTTTGAACAGCAGACTGCTGATCGACGATCGAAGAACTGATAAAGTCGTCTATCGATGGTAAAGTGTCTTGTTTGGCTGTTACTTGCGGTACGATGTAAAAACCGAAGCAAACGGCAAAAATTACGACGACGATGGGCTGCATCTGTCAGGAAAGGAAGAGGAAAGGGAAAAAGATTATCACCGCGATATCGATCAGAGTTCACTGCTGTTCGATAATTGTGTCGGTATAGCTGTTGTGTCGTTCGTGCTATATTGCTATATTTTTCATTCTCTTACCGCTGTATTTCGTTGCATTTCGTATTGAGAACGATACGTAATGTCGAACAATGTCCAACGTACACGGAGAGTACTCGTACTCGTTTCTAACTTGTACGTATCTTTCCAGTATGCGTAAATGCGTAAATGCGTAAATGCGTAAAAGCGTATGGCACCTTTTCGACAGCTTCCTTTGATTTTATATACAGCTTTGCCTACCTTCGAAGCAACGAATTCTCCCACCTATTCGGCTTCTCCTCCTGTTCGAGTTTCTTTTTAAACGACGTTACGCTTTGTTTTCACCACGTTCCACGACACTACTACTACTACTTGCGACACAACGACGACAAAGTGAAAATGTTGATACTTTTTGAAACGCTCGTTCAGTGTCTCCGTACTATAAATCTGCCCTTTCGCGTCAATCTTGAAATTCAAATTCAGCCGAAATACGAAATACGAAACGTAAACGTGAAACCGTGATCGTACCGTGCTTAATCGTTCGGATGATATTTCGTGTAATTGCATTTGCGAAACTGCGATTCTTCTCATCGATTCGTTGATCGGCAATGCACGAGAATGCAATTCTCTCACCTACGTGCATTTTCGTACGCTGACCGTGCTGCTGCGAATTGCCGTTGGCAATTTTCATTCAAACGTTTAACCAGATAAAAGATTTACACTTTTTTCTTACGTATGAATGTACGTACGCACGTACGCACGTACGCACGTACGTATGTATGTGTCGATATGAAAGAAAAAGTTTAATGAAACAATGGTAGCGTGTGTACATGTATATGTACATATATGGAAACAGCATCGATCGATCCGTACGTCGAATAACGTATGTACGTTACGTTACGTTACGTTTGTCCATGTGACGCAACACTGTGCCGCGCTTTTTAACGTGTCGTGAGTGTCGCAAGTTGTCGCAACGAACAGTCGTCGAATGACAATGAAACGAGTCGCATCATTTTCGATTTACTTACATTTTCGGATGTCGATCGTTCGATGAATTAGGTAACGGGACGATAACACGCGACGAGAATAGCGAGTACAGAATCGCGAGAGAAAAAGGTTGCAAAAGTAAGAGAAAAGACGGATGAGAAAGTGCTTGCTTTTACAATGCTTCGAATCGTTATTCGTTACGTTATTCGTCGATCCGAAATCGAATCCGTCTCGCAACATTTTTAACTGCCTGCTTTACCTTGAAACCTCTTTTACCAACTGTGTGATTGCCCAATTTTTGTTATATTTCTCAGTTTTCTGACTCTCTTTTCTATCGATTTGTACGATTTTGAACGAGCATCGAATATTTCAATGAATTTCAACCACCACGTCGTCCGACCATTCGTCGTCCTCGTTCGAATGATTAATTATCACCAGTTACGAGATCTCTAAATTATTATTACCTATTTGTTACAGCTACGATTGAAACGATGACGTATTCTTTCCATCTATGTTTCTTTTCTTCTTTTTTTTCTTTTTTTTTTTCTTTTTTTTTTTTGTTGACGTTCTCATCGTCATTGACACTGATCGCGATGACTCAAATTTTATTATTTATTTGTAATTCACTCGAATTATACACTTTGATAGACGTACGAATCTACTTACTTACTCAAGTGTTGTATGTTTTTATTTTAACGCGTTGCAACGTTTATATATATTATATCGTGTGCAAATACGCATGTCGAGTGCATAACGTAGATATCTCTTACAATTGGAGTATAAAAACAAACGCTCGATGCTAATTTCTCCCGTGAATCGATTCGTTATGTAGCAAAATTATTTTCGAGCTACACGTGTAACTCGAATCGTCGATTAACGCGAAGTTGTCGACGTAGAATATATTCCACGTAGTCGTCAGACCCAACTCGATGCAGCGGATGGCACGTAGTAATAGTTTGCATGTCCACCTCCGTAACCGCCGCCATAGCTGGTGACACACGCGCAAAGGATTCGCAGAAAATGTAGATAGATACATTCGCACGTTGAGACGAGAAATGCGATAAATCGATCGGAGATACGGAGGAAACGAACATATATATCTTGGACATATATGTGTATATATACTTACTAGTTAGCTTTGTACAAACCAGCTCCAAGAACTCCAGCACCGACGAGAGCCTTGGCTCCAACGGTAGCACCGCCGAGCAAAAGTGCTTTTTTACCAATTATAGCTGCTCCTGCGAGCAAAGGCAATTTAAGCAGGGGAGCTCTCTTTACGCGGATTACCTTCCCTTCGTCGGTTTTATCGTTGCGGTATGTAACGGAGGGATGATTTTCCTCGCTCGTGGCCAAGGACAACGTACGAATACCATCAACGAGCAGTGCCATCAGCACGAGAAGACGCAACAATTTCATCTGGGAAACAAAAAATAAAAAGCAAGAAGCGAATACAGGATACAGACCTGTATACGTATACGTGTAAGTAGGCGATACTTACCTCGCCGAGATTGATATCCTTGCCTCGTTACGGACAAAGTCGTTACTTCCAATAAGTTTCAAACCGAGTGACTTTTATATATATGTGTGAGAAATTCAGATTTTATCCCTTCTATATCGGCATACCGTCGGTTTCTAGTTTCAAAACCGGAATTTAGCGAATCTCCTTCTCCTCGACTCGTTAAAAGGCATGTATCTTTACCAAGTATCCCCCTTCTCTGATTCTCGAATTGATCTGAACTCGTCTCGCGACTGGTCGCAAAAATTCCTGAATTTTCTTCTGATTGCTTTGTTATCTCAGAACTCGGCACAGCGATCGTAAAATTTGATGTCTCGTCGTGTCTTTCGACGTTAACGACGAATTAAAACTGGAATTGAAGTTTGTTCGTTGTTAGACGTACGTAACGCCGATACTCGACGTATACGCGAAAAAGATCATCGATAATTGGAGAAAAGACTGTTTGCTAACCGGCTTTCACCGAACGGTACACGAACAGTTGATTGATTCTCTAATTTCATAATATTGAAAACTCCAACACGTAGATTTGGACAAGTTGCGAAAGAAGAAAAGGTAATGTAAGGTATATCACATCGCTGTATCACGTTTGCGACACTTGTGACATGGAAAATTTAATTTTCGTTCAAACGATCGCGATACTCGTCGCGGGATGCGAGAAAGCATTGGATCGCGTCAGATTTGCCATTTCGTCGTTCGAGGCGAACGAATGGCAAAAAGAAAACCGATGATATTCGCGATTGATCGAAAGAACGGAATCGTTCGAATGTTTACAGATGAAAATCGAATCGAAAGGTAAATATAGCCTAATTCGTAGAAGAAAGATTCGTAGTGGAAAGAGAAGAGAGGTAAAGTCACCGGGTTTAAGCGACGAGATGGCTGCGAAATTGAGACGAAAAGCAAGGAACGAGTCAGTCCGTAACGCGCAAGATGTCAAACGAGAAAAATTTTTACGCGAACTTGAACTCACCGCTTTGAACGCGGAACGAAATCGACGTTTTTGGAGAGAAACGTTCACACGCGTAAAAATGCCGGATGTCTGGAGAAATATCGATGTAACTTGGCAGACTTTGGAACGTGCCATCGACTTCAAGGACTACAGGTAGGACGAACGACGATCCGTTAAAATTAAAATTGCGTACATCGTATTGCGGGAATTCCCTGTATTTTTGCAGCGTCAGTTTATTATTGGATAGTCTGCAAGAAGCTGAAAATCAACGTCGGACAACGAACGCTGCTTTCGTAGAATTGATCGATAAATCGTTGGAGGCGCACGAAACTCGACTGGCAGACGCCGATACGCTCTTTTATGGGAATGTTGAGACAGCGTTGGCTGAGAAAATTTTTCAATTTGAAAATATTAATCGCTATCGAAACGAGAAAGAAATTGCTTTGCGAAAAATTAACTTGCTCGTAAGTCACCGAGGTGAAAACGCATCGAATGTCGCAAGAAGTACCGCGATTAGTAAGATACATGCATTACCTACGAATATTATTTTCCAAAATCACGTCGTTGCCGCGTGGTCCGCGTGTGTCTTTGATACTAAAAGGATAACAGTGTCGTATCATTTTTTCGACGATTAACAATTGAAACTGTCTGATTATATAGTTTCTAATTACAAGGTAAAATCAACGCATTTGCGGAGGATGGAGAAAACGAAAAAAGAGTAATTACAACGCAGCTTCAAAAGAAATTAGAGAATTTATGGGCCGGTTTGCGCAACGTTTTTTCCGATTATCGTAAAAGTACGTACTGCTGGTGTTTACATTCTACGTATTGTGAATGGTGTTTTGTAATATTCTCCCCCCCCCGCCCCCCTCCCTCTCTGTCACATGTACATCATATGTATGCATAGATACGGAAGATCGACGAAAAGATTACGAGATCATCAAGAGAAAGGATCAGATCGATCAACGAACGATTACTCGACAATACACGCGTATCGCGATTCTCTTCGACAGGATCGTGAAATTTCGTAGTAAGATCGATTCTTACAAAAAAGAATCGACGATTGAACTGCGAGAGATTACAAGAGAATCAAATTTCTTCCACAACGTCTATCGAGAAACGAACGAACGTTTCGTTTTTGGTACACATTCTCGACACGATATTTTCTGTCTCATTCGCGATGAAAAAAAACGACAAATTATTTGATAGCAAGTGATTTATTAGGTTGTAAGAGAGATAAACATAAAACAACGACAATGTCCAAGGAGTATAATCGTAGCGTGAAACACACGAGACGTTTGTTGATCAAAGCAGAACGTATACTCGGTTACGTGCAAATCTGTCGAAAATACGAGACGCAAGATGAAAAGATACTTCCAACGATCGATGATGATCCTGCTAGATCGTCGATAACCGATGACAACGGTGAAGTCCTTCCACTTCAAACGGTTCGCTCCTATTCGCTGCATACGCATTACGTATAATATTATACGCTATTGTTCTAGCTATAAAAACCATTCTCACGGTAATTTTTTTTTTCTTTTTTTAGGCTGCAAAAGACTTTCAACGTACCGTTAACTTTTGGCGTCGATTAGGTTTAGCGCAAATAATCACGGCCGAACTACGTACCGAGAGAAATCGGTTGACGACACGAGCGAATAACTTACGAAAATTGATGAAACGCTGCCTTGTCGACGAGCCAGCGTTCGATATGCTTCGACGCGTATACTTCGACGGAACAAAATGAATGGTATACACACGACACAAGTACATGTTGTACTAAAAATTGATTTATTATCATCGAGTACAACTGCGATGTGCGCCATTGAAAATGACGCGACTATGTTATTTGTTTTCAATGGTACTTTACTTTACGCGTACGTGAGATCAGGAACCTTGAATCGAAGAAGGAATCAAAAATGCAACGATCGGAGGAGATTTCGCAATCTCTCGCGCATTCTTACACAAGAATGTGTAAGACGTATCTCTCGTGCGCTGACAAACACGAAGTGCAAGACTTTATTTTGACAAATAAAATTGTTTCGTCGTGGCTGATAATTCGTTAGTCGATCGTAAATCCAACTATCTTCGCATGCGATTACAATATCATCGCTGTCGCTCGCATTGATCATCCGTCGTTCGGTCGCCACGATCGGTATTCATTGTGAATACGATTCGTTCGTCACTTTCGGCGATTTTTTTATTCGTACCGACGAAGCGCCGCAACAGTCTTGCGACGTTTGCTGCCTGTGTTTCTTCTTCTTTTTTTTTTTTCATTCTCCTTGCAAAACAATTTAAACTTTGTAAAAACGCAATTATAAAAATACCAACTCGCGCTCGTTAACGCGACATTAACGCGATTTGTGTTTATGCGCTATACGCGACAACATTTTATTGCCAGCGAGGAACGTAACGACGCCAAGACCGAAAAGATACCTAAGAGTGACGAACATGTTTAGCTTTAACCAAAATATCCCGAAAAGCGTAAAAATACCTGAAAACACACAAAAAGTACGAATGTTACTTTTTTTAATTACGATCGAGGATTGTTTTATTAATCGATAAAAGTCATTTGTTACAGGTAGGACGGTAGGAACAAATTCTCGAACGGGAAAATCGATGTGTCGTGAAAATCGGGCTACAACTGCAACCTAGCGTGATCGCACTTGCGAAAAAATCACTTTTCCTTTATGCCCGAATGACAACAAATTAACCGATTATTATCGTTAATTTGTCGATTATCGGGCAAGCGAGTTGCGAGTTGCGAGTTGCGAGTTGCGAGTTACGTTGACGATCAACGACAGTACGTGCTAGTTGGTGAACTGAAATACTTACTTCCAAGTCCAAGATGAAACGTCACGGCGCTGATCGAAAATGGAAAATTCGATATATTCACGCCAAGCTTGGCCCATAAAGCGAACAACAAGAGAATCGGTGCTAAACACAGACCGGTGAATAAGTTTGAAACAAAAGCGGGAGGCCTCTTCTCCGGTTGGCGAAACATGTGCTGTAACGTTACAAATACTTCTGTACACTTCAACGAACAAACGTGATACTACTTATCGTCGGTCGATAACAGAGCGAGTTGAAGAAAAATTTTAAATTTAAAAAAAATGTCCGTCGAAGTTGACGTACAAACGTTCGTCCTAAATGGAATTTAATTTCAATTCCAAATTAACGAGACATTATATTATCGACGGCAACAAAGGGGTTCTTTTCCCAATGTTATGGAGGTGATAGAATCATGAAACGATTGCTATCACTAACGAGCATTGGTTTTTGTCAGACTGTGGACTAATTGGTCGATTGCGTGCGGTGCAAGTATCGTCGCCGCAAGATCGTATTGTCCGAAGCGTTTGTTAAGTGTTGTAAATTGTTCGAGCATCGA
Source organism: Tetragonula carbonaria (assembly GCA_032399595.1). Taxonomy (NCBI): domain Eukaryota; kingdom Metazoa; phylum Arthropoda; class Insecta; order Hymenoptera; family Apidae; genus Tetragonula; species Tetragonula carbonaria. The sequence continues at coordinate 24,672 of JAUCRC010000087.1, forward strand.
GCATCGAGCATCGAGCATCGAGCATCGAGCATCGATCGTCACGAGTAGCGAGTAGCGAGTAGTAGCAGTCGTAGAAAACGCGAGTCGTACCTTTATTTCTGGCTTGGTCGTGTAAATGTTTGATTTGTATTTGTAAAGCGCGTTTTTATCTGCTCGCCCTCCGATCGAAGATGGTTCGGGAAACTTTAGATTAATCGTTGCCACTGTCCATTGGAAAGGATTGCTCAGTACCGCATCGCCGACGATCAATTCCACGTTATAATCGCCACTTTGATAGTCGAAATTCGCAGCTGCAGTTCCTATCGGCTAAAATGAAGCAGTTCGAACGGTGGAACGCGATAGTTTCAATAATCTGGTTCAGGTTCGAGCTATCGTTAGATAGCGATACCAGCGTATTTAATTATAATTACCATGTCGAATTTGTAAAGATGCGACGACGTATCCGTTTCGGCGACGAAAAGAATTTCGTGTCCTCTTTTCGTGTCGTTGTCGTCGTCGTCGTCGTCGTCGTCGTCGTCGTCGTTCGAAGCGGACGCGGAAGAAAGTCGTACGAATGCTTGATGCGTACGCATGGGTTTTTTATTAGCACCGTCCTTCAGTAAGAATCGCATGACTAACTTCTGTTGGGAATCAGCCTCGATCTTTTGCGATAATTTCTCAGGGAAGAGAACTCTGTAATCGATGTCTAAATATATAGATACGTATATACGTATTTACACGTACGATTTGCAGATTTAAATTTACCATTTCCATTCAATTACCGTGTAAGCTTTGGTTGAGTAGTCTGGTCGGCATCGGCAGTACCAATTTCCATATGATCGACCGCGACTTCGCAAAGAACCTTTACCGTAACGGTGTTCGTTACCGCTCCAGCTGTGACCGATATCTTATAAAATCCACGTTCCGGTTTCATTTCCATGAAATTCATTACGAACAAGGTTCTAAAATTTAACGATCGTATTGGTGACGATACGCGAAACCTATACCACTCGAAGTACGTACGTGAAAAAACGTACGTTGTTCGTCGAACTTCTCGATCTTTCACACGATTTATACGATATGATAAAAGATTGAAAGATAGTCGACCAACGTGAATACTTTGCCCCCGTCGTGTAACCGACTTGAAAATGATAATTCGAGTCGGCAAAGTATCGGGGAAAAAGCGTGAAGGTTTCGACGACACTTACTTATCCGTAGGCGAAGCCTGCAAACTTTGTTTGTTGAATATGACGACATCGTCACCGACTCTAGTCGCAGAATTTGCGATCACTTTGATCGAGTTGCTTAACGGGTTGCCTAGTACGTCGCAAACTCTTATCGTCACCAAGGGCTGTCGAGTAGAAATACTGATCTCTTCGTTGGCTAACGTCACGCAGGTTGGTTTTTCAAAATCGTTATTCGCCAAAGTCGTTAACGCGGAAAGTAAGCTTGAAACGCCTCTTGGTGTCTGCACGGAACGTCGAGACAGAAGATAATTGGCCAGCTTTACTATTTGTCGGGATGTTAATGGCGGCTTCTTTTTCAACGCGTTGGACAGCTTGAAGATGCCATTCACTAAGAAACCTAAGAAGCAAACGAAACGTGTTCCGACGACAACAACAACGATACACAACAGTTTCTAAGAATTCGTAACGTATCGTCGTTGGTACTCACTAGTTACGGAGAGACCACCTTCAAATTGCAAATACTGTCCGTCTATCTCATCTGCTTGAACAATTGCATCCTCGATACGATCGAAACCAAGCGTACCACCAAGGTCTGAAGCAATGTGAAACGTGTAGCCCAAGCTGTTCGTAAGACAGTAACCGATTAGAAAAGAAATTTGAACTTTTTTGACGAGACAAAGACCGAATGAAAAGCTTAAAACGTGAACGCAACAGGCCATACTTCCACAAACTGTCGTCTTTCCGTAATGTGTTTTGCACGCTCTTGATTATATTGTCGACGTTATCACGGGACAATTTTTCTGACAAAGCAGTCAGTCCGCTTACTGCGTAGTACAATTCTGTCATGCTCGAGGTCTCTCTCTCTATCGCAGTCAAGAGCACCTATTTCCATAAAATAATTTCGTTTTAAGTCTAACGAAAGAAACGTTTACCAACGCGTATGTTGAAATTTTTTTTCTTCTCAGTAAATGCGAGTTTCTTCAATGTAGAAATCCAGTAGAACGAAAGTTTCAAAACATCATTGTTCGTTTAAAAATTGATCGACTTAATTTTTTTTTTTTAACAATGCTCACCTTTACAACGTTGGACGGAGATTTACTTTGACAATTTCCCACAGTTCGCCAAGTAGATGCAACGTAAAATGCCTTCTCCGTCGTGACATTGTTACCGTCTTGTGCAACTCTTACCAAAAAGTCACAAATATCCTAAAAATCGTACAAACTTTGTTGAAATATCGATAAAAAATTCTTAGAAGATAATTTCATATGTAAGTGATTCGATCAGCAAGACTAATCGTGAAATCATTATATTTCAACTACGGTTGTACGTTTCATCATCTAATGCATCAAATGCATCCAAGGGGAAGAATTAAGTTGAAAATTCGTCTCGTTAAAAACGACGTTCTTGTCACCTGTTTGTTTGGCAAAGCTTCCTCGAGAAACGCATATCCATGAACTGCATGATACACGAGCGTAACGTCGTTTGAGGTTAGGTTTAAACCTGGTTCGAGTATCTTTTTTAAATGAATCCTATCAGCCTTTGTCAAATACGAGTTCGTCGATTGTAATATCTCGGTGGCCGAGAAGCAACTTGTCACACCGATGGTCGCGACCAACAACGATACAACTGAAAAATAATTTTAGCAATTGAGATTCGATTTTGATCACTCTTACAATTTGCAATTACATCTCACGTTGTAACGTGAAATGGTAAAATTCCAAAAATCGCAAAGGAACGTCTCACAGAGGAATAACGTATTTTTCGTATTCGATCGAAACGTTAGGATAGAAAATAAAGTATAGAAGAAAGGTGCAGTCGATACAAAGTTGATACCACGCGTGCAAGAATGCAACGGTTGAAACGCGAAAAACAGACGCGAAAAGAATACGCATTATAAAATGATAGAAATATCTACGGAGGCTAATATATTTTAACTCGTATACAAACGAAATACTACATCGTTGAATAATACTCACGAACGTTCATCGCGAGAAGACGACCGAGAACGCCGGCTGCCACGTTGCTGCTCCGAACAAAATGGCTCCTTACCCATTGCGTGTGTTCCAAAAAATGAACGATTTCGCCTACCGGAAGTAGTTGGCAAGATGAATATATATGGGGAAGCATGCGCACAAATTGTACGACGATCCGATCTATCGTCCAATCGTGTATAGTTCAAACGCTATAGAAACTGACCGGTATAATCGCTATAGGACATCTAATTAGAATATAAAATACTGGCATTCGAATCAAAGTGATATTTTATTGATGACAATAAGAACCGATTTCCTGCAACGTTTTTTGTTTCAATATCGCGTAACGATTAAATATTTCAAACTATTGATTAATTTTTTTATTGAAAACGACACGTTAAGAAAAAAAAGCTAAAAAAATTTATCGTAACTATATATATGTGTGTGTGTGTGTCTGTGTGTGTTCGTACAGGCTTCGATTTAATTATCGAATTAAAAAAACTGGAAAATTTTAATCCTGTTTTAAAGTACACAGTATAGAAATATGGGCGATGGAATTTTTATAAACGCAACGTCCGATTGGATTTATGAATCTCGGTTTAAAACATCACGTATAACGAATAACCGACTTTTATGATTGACATTTCAATTTTATGATTGGCATATATATATATATATATATATATATGTATATATATATATATATATATATATATACATACACTATTTTTTTACAGCATCGATTAATTTAAAGCATTCGATTTTCTTTGAATTCGTTTTGGAAAAACTCGTCAACGACGAGTCTGCGTGTAATCGCACGTACGATTAAAATCATGTTGATCATCGACTTTGTCTTTATAATTGTAGAATTGTGGTAACGACACAACTATGGTACGGTATGGATTACGATAATGACAAATAGATGATAATCTTAATTGTATTATCAACATCGATGATGACGACGATGATGGTAATGGTAATAAAAATAACAATAATAATAGTAATCATTGTAATGATAATAATAAAAATAACGAGAATGAAAGCGATAATAATGCGTCATTATACAGTGAGGTGTCGTACCGTGTCACCTTATTCAAAAATGTGTACAAAACTTAAATATAACGATAATTGGATCTGTATAAAACAAACGTAGCTAAACGTACACAGAGTTTCGTGTATAGTGTTTATGAAAAGAGGGCGTATGTTTCGTGCAATGATTAAGACTTGATCCAAGACTTGATTTAATGAAAATTGCACTTTTTATCAATACGCTTGTCTCTCCTTTTGATATACATACATACGTACATTGAATTTGACATTCCTATATCAATTGCATATCATACTCTCAGCAGTACGTTGTTAAATTGAAACCGTATTTACATATGCTCGTCGTTGTAACGTATCTAACGAGTTTACAATTTTCAAGTAAAATTCCGCGTCGTTTGCAAGCAAAACAAAAATAACCGTAACTTGAACGAACAACATTGATAAAAGGAAGAAAACAGAACAGAGAGAGTAAACTGAAATTTAATGGAGCGGAGGATAATGCGAGAATAATGGTACAATGGTACGAGTGAATCGATATGCGTTGATCATGTAACGCAACGAGATTATCGACGTGTACGTACAAACTTGAAGTAAACATCGGAAAAAGGAAAAATGTGAGATCGCCAATTTTCGGTTCCCCAATAATTGAACTATACGTCAAAGAATCTACGAATTACATTGCTGCGTAAACATTTGATTGCTCGAACGAAACACTGCAAAATTAAACTATTTACGAATCGTTAAAATGCACGATGTACATGTCAATCGTACAAAAAAATGTACAAACGTGTCGATGAAAAAAATAAAGTTATTGGTTGGTCGTACATTCTTATAATTTATATATATATATATATGAGTGTGTGTGTGTCTTCATATAGTATATATATGTTTATATAGTATGCGCGTGTGTATACATATATATATATATATATATATATATATATACATATGTATGTGTGTGTGTATACACACACACACACACACACACACACACGCACGCACGCACGCACGCACTAACAGCGCATGTGAAATGAATGCACTGCGTTGTATAATCTTTCGAATAAATTTAAACAATATATTACAGTATTTTTCGTGAAACTATATACACATAGCAAAAGGCTTAACGAGCGAAAGAGAGTGTTTCATTTTGTCACTTTCGTATATTACAAAGCCTCATACGCGCCAAAACATTTTCGACAAATATATTTGATCTCTTTCAACGTTCTTTCTTGCTTCCCTTTTTTGTTGTTCTTAATATTGCACGCACGCACGCACGCACGCACGCACGCACGCACGCACGCACGCACGCACGCACGCACGCACGCACGCACATACACGCACAGATGTACGCTCGCACGCGTAAAGCAAACTGTTTCTATCGTTCGATATTTGGTACAAAAACGCGATGTGATAACGCGCGATGTGATCAAAAATAAATGATTTCTTGGTTTGTTGTCATCAGCCGAGGAATTGTCATCGAAGAACGATGCAATGATGCAACATCTTTGTACCAAATTTACTCGAATTCGGTCGAATGTTTACGCAAGGCAAGGCAAGGTTCGGCGCAAAACTTTGGAATCTTGTCGCCGAGAAACGCCGACAAACCAGCTTTTCAAACGAAACAACAGTTGGCAATTTTAACCGAGTTTTCGTTTCGGAAAAACTCATCGTCCTTGTTCGAGTAGTACTCTACAGTGACTAATCGATCGATTCTGAAGGGCCCTGACCCCATCGTGACTTTACTCTTAACATCTTGCTCGGGGTACATGTCGGGGTGGACGCGTCGTCGTTGACTTTCCGCTTAACGTTTACCACAATACCACTCTTTGGAACGAACTTTGACGAATGCGACGACATCGTTTTCGACACGTTGTTTTCAACTACGCTCGGCGGTGTCGATGGAAACGGTGGGAAATCCTCGTCCTCGAGACCTGGAGGTTTCGGCTGTTCGGGAGCTATGTTTCGTTTGAAAGATTCTGGAAAAGGATTCTTGTAGGAAGTTGCCTCGTGAGTGGAAGGACAATCCGTTGTCGAGGCTGAACTCGATGGATTGGCAGATGCCGGCGGGGCCAACGACGGCGAGGAGGAGGAGGAGGAGGAAGAGGAGGAGGAGGAGGAGGAAGAGGATGAGGAGGAGGAGGAGGAGAAGGAGGAGGAGGAGGAGTTGGAGGAGGCAGTCGTTCCTACGATCGACGACGATGAAAGAACCGTCGCTGCTGCAGTCGACAAACTCGAGGAAGTGGAATTTTCGGTGACTCTGGTGTTTCCTGGTAGCGGTGCCGTGGCAGCTGCGGCTGCGACAGCGGCCAATTCCTCTTCTGCTTTTCTAATCAAGTCCAAATCGCTCAACGAGCTCAAAGTACTCTTACTCTCTTTCTCTTTCTCTTTCTCTTTCGAAACGGATTCCCAATGACTGGACGACGACGGGGATTCCAACGTGGATTTCTCCGAATTGGAGGATTTGTTCGATCCGCTGCTGACCGAAGGAAGTTTCACAGCCGAGGAAGGATACTTTTCCGAATTTTGATAAATCGAACAATTCGCAGTAGTTAGGAACGTGGCGCTTGGCTTAGACGGTAAATACGGGTCTACCTTCGAGCAGCTTTCTTGCCGTTTCACGTTTGCCAATATCTCTTGCAGATTCGGCGGTATCGTTATATTCGAAACCTTCTCGAGAATCGGTTGAGCGAGCTTCGAAATCCCCGCAGGCGGTGGCGGTGTGAACGACCTCGTGTCCGAAGGGCTGTAAGCTTCTTCGCATTCGTCGCTGACTGGCGGATCCAGCCCTAAGCCCTGAAATCGCCAACAAAACGTTAGAGACAACACGTAACGATACTTTGCGATAATTTGTACGATAATTCCATTCCATTCCGTTCCATTCCGTTCCATTCCACTTTTCCTCCTCCGATCTTAATGTCTAACGTGTGTATTTATTTACGCGCTCGTTTGTTGTTATTGAAAAATGAAGCGCGCAACGGCATCGCGGTGACGGCGATGATGCAATTAATTGCGCAACAAGCGAAACACGATCCTTTCTCTCGATCCTTTGCTAATTTCATCCGATGTTCTTCCTCGAGGAGAAAAGAGGGAAAAGAATCGAGAAGATAAACATCGAAAATGAAAGAATAATCTAATGCTAGCTATAATAATCTAGGCAGATTTTTACTTCTCGCTTCGCGTATTGACGTACGTTTCTTTTTTCCTGCAAGGTAATCGTCACAGTCGTCGATGAACACGAGCAGATCCGACATATAAAAAATAATATCCTAGGTGAAGTTTAAAGATTGGATGAGAAAAGAAAAAAGAAAAAAGAGAAAAAAAAAAAAAATGTGGAAAGGAAGATGTCGATGGAAGAGGATCGACGAATCCGAACGAGAGGATAGATCGAAATGCAATTTTGTTTGCCACAGGGCAGGAAAGTTCGACGGAAGAAAAAATGAACGGTGACACGTTCGATCTTGTCATTATTAAGAAAGAAATCGTGGTAAGATTCTCACCGGCAAAGTAGGTGCCGATTCACCTACGAGGAACGACGAGCTGATACTCTGTATTTGTTGCTTCTGCTCTTCGATTTGTCTGTTTAATTCTTCCATCTTTCGCTGGAGCTCGGTAGAATTTTTACTGGAAGAAATGATGTGACCGTTGTCGAGTGTAGTTGCGTCGTGGAGCATGCCCAACGAAGCGGACATCGGAGTTGTCGCTGCTGCTGCTGCTGCTGCTGCTGCTGCTGCTGCTGCTGCTGCCGCTGCTGCTGACGTCGACGTGGAACAAGTTCGCAAATCGAGGTTAATATCTTCCTCGTCCATTTGGCCGGGACTGTACGGCTCGTCGCCGTCGTCCTCGAGAGGAACTTTGCCAGGAGAAGAGATCGTAAGATCGATCTTGGAGGACAATTCGGGAACGATTTTACATATGGTGGCGGTATCGAGCAGCGTGCTTCTCGACATTCCTATATGCGCTTTGTTCAAACTGTCGAGAGTGGTTTGCGTGACGGGAGATGGATGTTGCTTCTCTTTCGCAGACTCGGTCGTGCTGACCGTCGTTGCCGACGTTATTTTGTGATACGGGCTGGTTGCCGCGGCGGTTACCGACGAGGAGGAAGGCGACGACGATATCGCCGAGGAAGTGATGGACGACGGCGTTGCCGTGGAGATGGCCGTGGCTGCGACGATCGACGCCCCGATGCCGATGCCGATGCCGATGCCGCTTATCGCTGCGACGGAGGACTTGTCTTTCGAAGCGGCTATCAACAACGGTGGCGTGTAACTTCGATCGGCATCCTTTTTCGATAGTTTCATCGGTAATGCAGCGGAGGACGACGATATGCCGGGAAGACGTTTCCGCTTGTTACGAACGATGATGCCTAGAAGAAGATGCGGTCTGTGCTCCTCGAATCCAGGACCGTTCAAAGGCAACAGAACCTGAGGTATCGTACTTTGACTGGAAAACGGCATTATATAGAAATCCTTTATATTTTTCGACACATTTCCAACGACTCCGAGTCGACTTCTGCTGTTCAAGTAACTGTACAACGTTATATACGGGATCTTTTCTTCGTCGTTCGCCGCGGTGAGTCGAATCACCAGGATCTCCTTCGAGCCGGTTTTCTTCATCTTCGAGATGTAATCCCAAACCGTCTCGTGGCTTATTCTACCAACAACGTCCACCGTGTCTGGTAGATCGTCCATTAAATCTTTCGCGTGACCGCTTACCTCTTGCGCGGTGATGAAGAACTTGGCAACGTCCACCATGTTGACGAAACCTCTCCAAACTGTTTGCAATCCCCCTGCTGCCTTCGGAGTCGGAGTCGGAGTCGTCGTCGTCGTCATCGTCGTCGTCGTCGTAGTCGTAGTCGTCGCCGTCGTCATTGTCGTCGTCTCACCGTCGATGGTCGACGACGATTCCTGTTCTCTTTCTCTGTCGACTTCCTCGTTGATGTCGGGCGTTTTGATAGTGACTGTCGAAGAAGGCTCTCGGTCCGACACGTCGGAATCGTTTCCATCGATGATGTTGGTAGTCGCTTCGTCCTCGATGTGTCGCCAAAGTCGATCCTCGATCGTTCTTTCAGCGGCCGATGTTCCCGATGTTGTTAAACCTGACAATTCGTCTTTCTTCTCGATCTCTCGCTTCCTTTCCTCCTCCTTTTTATCGACGTTCTTCGTCGACTCGAAATAAACGAAACCGCTGTTACGATTTCTCAAAATGTTCTCGCCGCTTCTGTGTCGTTCCCGTTCCCGTTCCCGTTCCCGTTCCCTCTCACCTCTGTCCTTCTCCTTTTGCTTAGTTTTTTCTCTGCCGCTCCTTTCGCGGACTGCTTTCAATTTCTCGCGATCTCGGGTTCTCGATCGTTCTCGATCCCTTTCACGATCCCGTTCTTTCTCTCTTTCCCGTTCGTGCTTCCCTTCTTTGCTACCTCGAGACTTCTTCTCTCTGCTCTTTTCTCTAGTTTTACTGCGTTCCCTTCTGCTACTATCGTTTCTATTACTACCGTGTTTGTGTCTGCTCCTACTGACGCTCCTCTCGCGTCTATCGCTCGCGCCCTTTGAACTGCGATTGCTGCTGTCTCTCTCCCTTCCCCTTTCTTTTTCCTTGTCTCGGTCCTTCTCCTTCTCCTTCTCCTTCTCCTTCTCCCCCCTGCCTCTATCCTTGTCCTTCTCCTTATCCTTTCGCTTCTTATCGTTATCAAAGTTCCTCGATTTTTTCGAGGCATCTTCCTTGCCTTTGAAGAATCTCTCATCGTCGAGTAGTGCCGCCTTCTCTGAATCTTTCTCCGCGTCGTCCACGGTCGAACTTATACTATCGGCGCTGTTCAACGCAGTTACGATATCCTGTACGGGAGTTTTTGGATCGACGTGATCGATACCACCGTCATTCTCGATTATCTGTTCACCTTTGTGCGTTTTCACGACGATCGATTTAGCTTGCGCCATTAGATCTAATTCGTTTTTTTTGATCATTTCTAACTGATGCTTTGTCTCTTTTTCTCTCCATTCTGCCAGTTCTTGACTAGCCATTTCGTCAGGACTCAACCTCACCACTGCGTCCGGTGTTAACGATTTATCGGCGATCTTTCTAAACAACGTTAGATTCTTCGTATCTTTTATATTGAATACCAGGCTTCTGTATTTGGCTTTGTACTTTGC
>JAUCRC010000087.1:40000-72441 GCA_032399595.1 Tetragonula carbonaria
CAGTCTTGCTAATAACCTTCGACTTGATCGCGACTGCATTTTCAACATCACCGACGGCGACGGGCGGCGACGATGAGGAGAAGGTTTTCGACGTTCCAGGAGCAGGTGAATGTTGACGTGCGTATTGCAAACCATCGTCGGAAGTAGGTGAATCAATAACAGGCAACGGATCCCTCGGCTTTGGATCGGAAGGCGATAGCCTGCTCGTGTAGCAATGATCCAATTTAACGCTGTACCTTATGGAGTTTTGTTGTTCCTCCACCGTTAACATATCTGTAAAATGTGCCGAATAAATTGACGATCCAAAATTTTGAACTCGCTCTCTCTCTCTCTCTCTCTCTCTCTCTCTCTCTCTCTCTCTCTCTCTCTTAAACGTAAATAACGAAAACGTAAATATACTTTCTAATTCTATTCGTTTACTACGTGTAAACGAAACGCACTTCATTTTATTATTTTATTATTTTATTATTCGTACGTTAGAATTTCAGTTGCCTCTGTCCCCTCTGTTAAATCAGAGGGCTTGTGCGAGTGCTCAGAAGTGCCAAGTCGAAACGCAAGTGGAACTTGGATAGACTATGAGCAAGAACTTTTGGATCGATTGCAATTTAAGAAAGTAAGAGCGAAACGTACGATGTGACACGAGCGGAGCGCCAGTCAGTAGTTAATGTAATTTCAACGCGTAGAACGTAGAATAGAATCGATAACATTACCTAGCATCGCTGTAACATTTTCTCCAAGAATTTGTTTCGCCTCTTCGCTCTGTAAAGCTGTCTCTAATCGTTCCAACTGTTCCGGATCCATTTCCATGAAAGGATCGACCAAACTGCTTGCATCTGATGTTGTACCGCCAGAATTAATCGTAGCTGATGCGAACATCGGTGGATCCACGGTTAACGTGATATCTCCATTTTCGGCGTCTGTATCTGCTTGTCCTACTCTAACAACGCTGACATTCGCATTGGACTGATTCACTAAAAGTAGTTGAAGTAAATAAAGTCGATATCCGAGCTTGTCGATGCCGATGTTGTTGAACGACTGTAACGACTGTAACGACTGTAACGACTGTAACGACTGTAACGACGTGTAACTCACTGATCAAACTCTGCAGAGTTTCTTGGTCGACGGATATTGTACCATCGTCGTTGACAATGATGATTAACGTATCGTCCTTCTTTCCTGAGCTTCCACTCTCTTGTGGCTCAATAATGTACGAACTGGACATTTTTCTCTATAGGCTGATGGAAATCACTCTCGCGGTGTTTAAACCCGTTTTTCGATCGAGCCCCGTCGTATCAAAAAGAACAGTTGCAGTACGTCTCGAAAATGAGTCGCCGTGTGAGTCGTCCAAGCGAGTGAAAGTTTATACAGGCTTTTGAAATAGAAGAATAACATTCGAACGAGCATCGATGGACAGTGCAACCAGAAGAGATAAAAAGAGAATTCCAATTAGCCGCGTTCCAATCTACCAGCGAAATGAAACAAAATTCCAGCGACGTGCGATAAAAGCCGCCGGACGAGATACACCGATATCAAGAGGCAGAAGTACCCTGCGACGATTGTACCCCCGCGTATATGTAATATTGCCGTATATGTAATATTGTACGCGTTTGTCGAGTTGTTACCTATTCTATCGGTGGTTATGAAAAAACGGTTATGAAAATGACGACTTTGGAAATGATAAGCGGCACAAAATTCTTTAAAAATAGCAAATTACACTGATATTAATTAGTAGTAAAGTAGTTAAATACACAACACCTTTAATGTCACACTCTGTAAAAAACATAACGTTCACGGTCAAGTAAACAGTACCGCCAAGAAAAAGATAGCCGCCATTTTGTTTAAGTCAGCCAAGTAACGTTTCCCAAAAATTTTAGGACATCCGTCGCTGTTTCGTTGTTATTAAGTTAATCCATAGGAGAATTATTCGTACGGAACTCGATCCGTAAAACTTTGATCAAAGTAACGTAGCTGGTAGAAAAACGAGACGTTTCTCAACGATACATGATGTTACAAACGCACTTGTATCTTTCTGCACACACTGAGACGCTGCGCGCTTCTCGTTGCGCAACGAGAAGAGCAAACCACTAGCGCTATACCGCGTCGAACACGCTACGTTCGATTCTGACTGACGATGTTTCTTTTCTCTTTTCGATTCCACGACTATTTTTCATTTCTCTCGTGTACGATACACCCCAAATTACGTTATCGATATCTTTTATGCCTTTCATTACGTTGCGTTCTACATGCATAGCATTTTGATTTATCTTTCCTTACATGTGCATGTGCATGCGATAACCTATAAGTACGTAATACATACACACGCACGCATGCACATGTACGCCATTCTTTTTTGTTAAATTTTATGCGGAAACGAAAATTGTGACGATAATTGATTAAAAGATAACGAGTTTGAAAGATATTACTACGTACGAGTTTATAAATTGTAAATAAATCGAAGAATAAAAGAATATTACTAGCGTGTGATACTACGGCATGTTACTATACGTAACAGAGTTCAATCATCAAATCAAGAGTATTCGTGTGAAATTTGAAATGACGATGAATTAAGAACGATATAGAAGAAAGATATAGAAGACGGGTATCGCAAATGTAAAAATTGTCTAACAATAAACGAAAATATAATAAAACAAAATGCAGCGTTTTAAGCAAGTAAGCAGAGAGTCGCGTTTGACTATCTTGCATAGTTTGTTGTTCGTGCGAGAGATGGGGTTAATTTTCACTCGCTGAAAAATCGCAATGTAAGTACAGCTTAGTGGAATAAAATCGGAAAACTGGAAAAATTGAATACAAATGAACGACGATTTAAAAACGAACGTTATAAAAATGGAAAGTACCGAAAGTAGAGAGGGTGTGATATCTAACGATACAGCTAAAGTGAAAAAACGAAAACGGGGAATTGTATATTTATCTAGCATACCTAAATACATGAATATCACGAAAATTCGTGAATTATTTTCTACGTACGGTAAAGTCGGAAGAATCTATTTACAATTAGCTGAAAATGGTTAGTTATCACGCATAAATGACTGTATAAATAGGTTTGAGACACATGTTGCGTATGACACGTGACATAACCTCTATTTGATATTTCACTTGCAAACTAGAAATTCTTTCTAAATGGTTTTGCCTGCACGTGCTTTGAGATTTTTTTCCAAACGAATGCGCATTATACTGTTTCTTTCCCACAGAACTGGAGCGGAATGGTGGAACGAAGAAACGAAAGAAAGTTCGTACAAAGTCCTTTACCGAAGGTTGGGTTGAATTTGAAAGTAAGGAAATAGCAAAATATGTTGCACTTACGTTGAACAATACCCAAATATCAACAAGAAAAAGGAGCAAATTTTACGATGTTATTTGGAACATAAAATATCTTCCAAGGTATAGTCGTTTTAAAATACTGTTTGCACTTTTATCGCGTAAGTGGCAGTTTAATCGTTTTATCGTGTTTATTAGATTCAAATGGATTCATCTGAGCGAACGTTTGGCTTATGAACGTGCAGTACGTAAACAAAGACTACAAATTGAAATTGCACAGGCAAAACGAGAGGCAAACTTCTATTCGCACAACGTCGACAGAAGTAGAAAACTACGTGGAGCGCGAACAGAACGAGACGAGAATAGTACGTTTGTACCACCTGTGATAAAACAACGGGATACGGATGCTGAAATCAGAAGCAAGAAGGAAAGCAAATCTGTAACCGATAGAACAGATTTCCTAAAATCTCTGTTTGGGTGAAATTCTACTGTCAGGGAAATGTGTGTTGTAATATTTATTTATTTATGATTAAACGATAAATATCTCTTTCTATATTCTATATATAAACGTGTGTATATAAATATGTATAAACGCGTACGATCAACGAATCGGTAAATCAGTTGATCGTTACGTTGCTTTTCTCATCTTTTGTATCTTTTGATATAAACCGAATAAAATTATTCTATGTAAATTGACGAAAGTGTCTATCAGCGAATGGAATTTATAAAACGTTACGAATTTACGTTACGTTATTTATAAATTTATCAACAAAAAAATATTTTATTTTTACAGTTACATAGTTGCGTTTTTACTCGGAAAAACAGATTTCGCATGATAATACACGCTGTGTATCGAAAAGTTTACAAAGCTCATTTTCTTATACTTGTATCGCATACGTATATTTACGTGTGCGATCGTTTGCTTACCATTTACTCATTCGTTACTCATTGGTCGAACATTAATCATATGTTCGATAGAAGAAAAGGAGAAAAATTCCACGTGGTTGCAACGCTTTCGTCGTGTTGCGTCAGTCCTTCCAACGCTTTAGGATCTGAAAATTTTGCAATAGTTTTTCCTACGATTTACGATTGAAAAAAAGACTATCGAAGGAAATGGATTCGTGTATTCGTGCGTGTAAAGTACCGGCAGTTCGTAGATAATCATCCAGCGGGTTTTTTAGAACAACAGTTGGTATTGCCATGCACAATCGTGGATATAAAAGGGAATCGTTCGATAAAGCGACGTTGCAAACCACTATCCCTAACATTTCAAAATTGGCGCGTCGAACAATGGGCCCACCGCTGACGCCACTGTACACGCAACAATTGGTTTGAAACATATGTTTCCACGATTTTGATACTACTCCGCTACTAACGGTGGCTCGTCCTTTCAAACAGATTGGAAATCCTATAGAAAGTATTTGTTCACCTACGAAAAAACCGTATTATTTTGTCATAGCTTATGATTATGAAACTGTGCGTGCGTGCACGCTCGTGTGTGTGTGCGTGTGCGTGCGTGCGTGTGCGTGCGTGTGTGTGTGTGTGTGTGTGTGTGTGTGACAAATGTCGAAAGAAATCCTTTTAATTTGGTTAGTATTTGTACCTAATTCGTAGTTGTTAATAATAGAGGCTCATTAGACTCGATTGAAGCGAGTTTGAAAGACGAATGAAAGAAAGGAAGCAGATGGATAGTTGGATAAATAGAAAGAAAGAGAGGGAGATGGATGGATACTATATATATCTATAGAAAGGGAGAGAGAGAGAAAGAGAGAGAAAAGGGATAGACACCCGCAACATTTGTTCGATATCAACGAAATGTCGATTCAGCCCCTCAACGTCGATCAATTGGCTCAATTTAGACCTAGTTATTTTTCCGTCAATGAAAGAAGGTCAGTGCTGTTGTTCCTTGCAACGTATGGCGCCATAACGTCGCCTTCTACACGATGATCTTCCTATATTCTTAATTCTTTTTTTCATTACCGTTAACCAACCGGAATAACCTCCAACGGTGTGGATGCGTTATTAAAAAAGAAAAAAAAGCGCCTCGATTCTTCATACAACCAAACGTATAGCTGTTGATACGAATTGCGCTGGTGACGACGACACCGATACAATTGTCTTTTTTCGTTTCGTTTCACTTTGTCGGCAGTTCGTTTAATCGGCAACGAACAACTTGAATTCTTCTTTTTTCGCTGCGAGAATCGTTTCTTTCGTATTTTTTTATTTTCGCGTGTTTATGACACTCGGTCAATGTCAGATTTCTGGACTAACTGGAAGCTGACTGGAAGCGGATAATTGTCAAACGCCTTACCTTTCTGCGCATCTCTATCGGCAAGTTTGATAGCCTTCATCGAAGGTTCCTTGAATGTTCGATCGATCTTCAACACGGCAATATCGTAAGGTTGTTCGTTTGATGTTTTGTAAATTAAATTTGCCTCTGCGAACCATTCGTATCTATCGGCGTGTGACGATGACGTTGCAAGTTTAATCGTTGTTTCCGGCGCCTGGAAACGATCGAGCAAAAAGATTCAAAGATATCGACTTGTATTTCAGAAGGTAAAGGAACGAATTGTATTTTATATACCGTCGTGACAACGTGCGCGCACGTTACGAATGTTCCGCTTTGTTCGTCCACTAGAGTACCGGTGCCCCAGTTCGGTCCACATTTTACGATCGCGACACATTTTTCAAGGATGTCTGAACAAGGCCCGATGATCGTCGGAGAACGGAAGATTCGCAGAATTCGGAGACGTGAACACCGGCCGTCATAATCGATGAGACGAGAGAAGTGACGAAAAGTGACGAGAAAAATGAAAGGAAAGAGAAAAATACTTGGGTACGTACCAATTTCGAAATGACTCTTTCGAGTCGGAATACAAGGCAAAATTGCGCAGGATGAATATCGAAGATCGGCTTTCGAGGCTCGATCTCGCAGAATTAGTTTCAACGATGGCAACAGGTTCGCAGCGAAAGTGCAGTTCATCCATTCTCCGCGACACTGGATCAACGATGCAATCGCCATGCCGCAAATATTTTTGTCACCGCTTGTAAATGATAACGAGCAGTTACGGTAGTTGATACGAGCCGAACGAGAAAATAATTTCAACGGGCAAATACACAGAGGGAAATACGATAAACGAATTACCGATCGTTCGTTAAAAATATAGGACTGCCTTCGCATCCAGGGAAACTAGTCACGTCGATTAGAATAAGACAGTCGTTGACTCCGAGTAAGTTTCCTACAATGCCGCGGCTCGTAGAGTCTCTGAAAAAAGGATTTCCGAACGGTGTCGAAATTAATTCAACGACAGCTCCTTTCGTAAGTTCGCCGGTAGCAGCTTGTTTCGCAAGTTGAAACAAAATTTGTTCAATTTTCGTTTTGTCCGTTCTCTCTGGTTCCAACGACCGATCATCTTCCGCGAATCTGATCATCTTCCAGTTCTTCTTTCCACGAGCTTTCGTTTCACCGCTAGTTGCGAACGAGTTGCATTTAATTACCAAAAAGACGGATAACAAGAGACGATTAAAGCCAGGTTGGCTCTTAAAGGTGAAATTTCTCAAAGAGACGTCCAGCGTTTCCTTCAAAAGAGGGCATCTCCATACAGCTACCAACTTTGCCGATTTTTCCTTTAACGAAGAATGGCTACGATGTATTTGAAACGTTAAATCGTCGATCAACCCCTCCGGCGTTTGAACGACAACCAATTCTCCAGGATTGAGGACTGTAAAGAACCGAAGGAAATCTGGAGATCGGGATAAAACAGGATCTAGCATGGAACCGTGTGCAAGGACCCAATCTCTTGCGATCAAGATGCCGGAACAGCCGGCATGTGAAATCATCGTGCCTTGCATCGAACAAACGTACGACACGAAAACATTTTCAGCCATTGTTGATACAGCTTCCTGTTCCACGCTTGTTTCCTAATTTTTCCTTCCTCGCCAAGGGCTGAAACAGACAGAAAAGCTGGTGGCGAATTGTGAAAGCTTGCTACGAAAGATTACTACGAGAGAAAAGTCGATTTCCTTTCGTGAAAATATGGAGCGGCAAAGGCAAACTATTAACAATAAACTCAGGTAGCTGAGTTGAAACTGATTCACATTTCTTTTCCTACACCACAGCTACTCGTGTACAGTGTATATATGCGTGTATGTACGTGTGTACGCGTGTACGTGTGTACGTGTGTACGTGTGTACGTACGTATGCATGTATGTATATATGTAGGTAGGTAGGTAGGTAGATAGGTAGGTAGGTAGGTAGGTAGATAGGTAGGTAGGTAGGTAGGTAGGTAGGTAGGTAGGTAGGTAGGTAGATAGGTAGATAGGTAGGTAGGTTGGTAGGTATGTAGATATGTGTGTGTGTGTGTGTGTGTGTTTGTTGGTTACAGTGATCCTATATTTTCCGCAGCTCGGCTTTCCTGCGCCGCGACACCCACGGTTTTAGCAAGCGACTCAATGACACGTGTACTCGAAAGGCAATTTCTTCGTCGTTCCACGTGTATTCCAAAATTATCGTTGATCAACTGTCTTTTATTCTCTCGCCGACGCCTACAGCATCATCTTTTGCCATCGTCAATTTTCAAAATATAGCTGGCAACGTTGCGTCACGTGTCCAGGTTCAATCTTGGAAAAATTAATTGAAACGATGAGAGATGATTTGAAAGAGAGGAGAAGAAAACAGAGAAGGGAAATATCGAACGAAAGAAGGAGAAAGAAAAAAGAAGGAAGGAAAGAGAGAAAGAAGGGACGAAGAAGCGAAAGGAGGAAAAGAAAGAAGAAAAGGTGGAATGGAAGAAGGGAATTGTAGGAATATGTAGGACGAAGACGGAATGAAAGAAGGCGAGGAAAAAATGCGAACAGAGAGAGAGAGGGAGGAGGGAGGGAGAGGGAGAGAGAAAGGTTTAATAACGAAACGAAGGAAGGAAGGAAAGAAGGAGGATAATGGAAAGAAAGGAAGAGAAGAAGAAGAAGAAGAAGAAGAAGAAAGGGAAAAGAGGAAAAGTAGGAGAGGGTGTTGGAGATGTAAGCCACTCGTTATTTGCAAGGAAGAAGATTGCAGGCTCTATTTCTGCCTGTTCGCAATTAGGCGGGCAGCTGGTGGTGCCGAGGGAGGTAACTCGAAGCTGAGCGACCGGCTAGGCGAGGGGAGGGCTAGGAGCGATAACGCAGCGATTGCCCTGGCGCGGCGAAGGGGTGGCGAAGAAAGGGGTTCCTTCTCACGTGAAAGAGAAGGACGCGCGCAGCCGAACGAACACCCGCCGAGAGGTGTATATTAGACGCGGAACGCCGCGACGCCCAGCCAGATCAGAAGGATCCCGTTCGTTGTGCTGTTGCTGTCATTTGCAAGGAAGACCGTATCAAGGTATGTCTTTCGAGATACCGATTCAAAGATTCACTTTCTAGTCTATTGTTATCTCGATCGACAACGACAAGTAGTCTGAAAGATTTTGGAGAAAAGTCGTAACGAACTCGTAACGAATTGCCATTCGTCTCTCGAAGGTTTGGATTCGTCCTCGGTATTCAGTGTCGAGTGTCGAGTGTCGTATGTCCGACTGTGTCTCGAGTATCGCGAGTATCGTGTCGCGAGCACTAGGGAACGGAGCAAAACCGGAGAAAACCGAACGCGGAATTAATCCAGAGAGTCGCGAGTCGCGAGTCGAGAGTCTGAAGCTGAGCCTGCCGGCCGGTCCGATTTCGAAAGGATGCACCGCGCAACACCGCTCACGCTTTTCTCCCTTTTTCGGAGAAAATGTTTTCTGAAAATTTTCTCGTTTTTTTCTTTTTTTTTTTATTTCTTTTTTTTTCTTTTTCTTCTTTCTTTTTTTTTTTTTTTTTTTTTTCGAAACGATCGACACGGGGGACGAGAAAATAATACTAAAACGTAAAAAGATCCAAAGGACTGATTCTCTTTTGGCTCGAATCGAAATGAAACTCGTTCAGTCGCGTTCGGTTGTCACGGTAGTCGAGTATCCCGTTTCAGCACATACGAGCAATAAACGATAATCAACGAATAAACGATCGTTTAAGATAAGACGAATAATTGACAAATATTCGAATAACGATAGTCAATAAAAGATAGTCAACTGTCTACCCAATGCGATATGTACACGCACATACGTGTATACGTATATATCGAGGAAGGAACGACGTTCTTTCCTCTTCTCTCGCTTCTTTCTCTAATTCTCTAATTGTTTTAATTTATATCAATTGCATCATGGCACGGTTGTTCGAGAGGTTCGAGAGTGATATCGTAAACGTCATCAACGAAACATGTTGACGCACGCTTTCGAACGAACCACGAACGTTTCAACTGAATGAAGTCTGAATCGTTTGCCGAGTTTTTTTCTCGTTGTTACACCCGATTCATAAATCGATCTATGAAGTATATATTTATATTTCTACATATTTATATTTCTACATTCTATATTTCTATATTTCTATATTTCTATATTTCTATATTTCTATATTTCTATATTTCTATATTTCTACGTTCGACGCGACATTCGACCTACGACATCGTTCGTGTTGCTAGTTGCGCGATTCATCTTTCCAGCGACGAAAGTCGAAAGATGTTGATAATGTCGATTCTCGATGTCATCGATTGTCGACGAATCGACAAAGAACAGGCCAAAGAGGATGGTAAAAACAATGGAGAAAGAACGATTCGAGTGGGTGGTGGAAGAATAGAGACAGAAGGAACCTTACGCTTCGCAAAGATCAAACGTAGTAGATATCTTTCGCGTCTCGTCGTTGATCCGATTGATGCAACAATATTGGTGAAAACTAGGATGAATACAGGATATTTGAGAGTCATTCTACAGTTAGTAGAATGACTCTCTCTGATAATAAACTCGAGGTGTGGTAGAATCGTTAAATCGTCCAATTCCGCTTGATCGATCGTACTCGTTTTATATTTTAAAGTTTTAGAATTAAAATGAACGTGAGTAACACAGTACGCGATACAGTAATATAACACATAACGTGTTTCAATTCAAGTCGTTGGAACGACGACATTACGCAATAATCATGATTCGTTGGCAGCAACGGATAAACTAATGGAATACATGGCGACAACAAATGCAATCGTGATATAAAAGTGACGCGCAGGATCGTGCAATTACGAAAATTCAGAAAGGATGGATCGTCGAAGGAAAATTGATCGTGTCGCACAAATCTGATCTTTCTCTTCGGTTGAAAGCACCGAAGGAACGTAACTAGACGATGTACGGACGATCCCAACTCGTCGAATCGATCGTTTGAAAATTATTCGTGAACTTTTTTACAGCTGAATCGTTAGAAAAAATGGTAAACGGAAGGATCAAAATTTGATACAAGCCACAAAAACCTTGATACAATATAAAACGCATGCACCGACCGACTCACCGCGATCGATCGACCGACCGACCGATCAAACAACCGAACGAACAAACGAACAGAACCGATTGAGAAAGCTATTCTGGGAATTTGCTACGGAACTCGAAGGCGAACTACTTTCCGTTTTCAGAGAAGTCGTCGAGTTATTTATAACTCAGTTCTATCGTGGTTCGTTCGTTGGAAAGGAAGGACATGTTTCATCTTTCTCCCGTGTCTGCTTTTTTCTCGATAATCTTTCCTTGGAAGAACATTTGCTCGATACTACGTCGAAAGACACGTCGAAAGTCAATATTCACGATCATATGCACGATCGACGCGTACGCGCACCGTCTACGTTGAGTCGATAACGACGGTTCGAACGTAGGTTCGAACGAAAAAGTTGCAAAATTTGCGGCTTTGCGGCAAATTTTGCAACTTGGGGAATTGGCGAAGAGACCGACTGACACGTTTCGTTGAAAATGTCGATCGATCGCCTCGGAATGTTTCCACGCTTACAATGTAAACGATTGGACACGATGTTCGGAATTTCCTGCAGCGAGGAAGAAAACAATTTGAAGAGAATGCAAGGAGTTTGGAAGAAAGACTCGGTTGGTAGGGGGTTGTAGCAGGGATAGCTATAGAATGAAAACGAAAAAGAAACTACTCTGTCCCCGCGGAGTACTGAGACACAACGTGAGAGTAAACGTGAGACGGAGTAGCATTGGAGCGATTCGAGTATTGCGAGTCTTGCGACGATACTACTACGGTCCGCGATCGGCGAGAGAACACGAGCTCGCGCGCGTGCAAAGGTACACGCGTGAAAGACTGAGAGGAAAGGGGAGGGGAAGTGAACTAGCGAAGAATCCCCCGGAGGAGGAGGAGGAGGAGGAGAAGGAGGAGGGGGTTAGCAATGAACGGGTGAGGAGCCGTGAAGAGGAGAACCTAGGCCTGGCGATCGTAGTTGTTTCGAGTGGCCGGTTGACTCGCGCGCACAGGAGGGTCTTTTAACCGTCCATTCGCGTTAAGTGGCAGTCGTCGTACTACACCATTACTATCACTACTACTACTACTACTACCACTACTACTACCACTACTACTACCACTACTACTATTACTACTACTACCACTACTACTATTACTACTACTACCCCTACTGCTGCTGCTGCTACTACTACTACCCCTACTGCTGCTGCTGCTACTACTACTACCCCTACTGCTGCTGCTGCTGCTACTACTACTTACTTACTACCTGCAGAGGGGGGCTCGGCCAGAAAAGGATGGCGAAACGTGTGCGTGCTGCTTCGCAGCTCTACGCAACCAGTCCGACTGCGAGTCAGTATTCACCGTGATTGGCTACTCTCTCTCTGTCCCGGCGATTCACCAGATGCTTTGCTCTTTGCTCTGCGAACCTGACAAATTGGTGCCGCGTGTCGTTCCGTTTCCATTTCCTACGTTACTCCGTTTCGTACTTTCTCCCCTCTCTTTCCAACAACAGTGTTTCCCGTTTTTAACATGAAACCTACTCGTTTAGCTGTACTCGTTGTATTTCATCTTTGCATTTGTTTGCCTTTGTCCACCGCCGGTTTTCATCAGTTTTTCCACAGACTTTCTACGCATCAAACGAGAGAAAAAGACACGTGACCGACGTACGTGCGTCGTTGCGTGATTTTGCCGTGGATTTTCCCAGCATCTTTATCTTTATTGAGCTCTTCGAAGAAAAGAGAACAAGGAGAGAAATTCTCGCGTACAAAACTAATCACTCCATCGAGGCATACGTGCATAATGGCATAACGTAGAACGCGGCAACGCAAGTAAAAGTGGAATATGCGTTGGTGGAAGAGAAAAAGTTGGTAGGTGACTTTGTCTTGTTGGATTCGTGTTTGGATCTGTAAAATTGTAAACTACTGACGTATTCGAAATTCAAAAGGAAAGGGAAAGATAAGAAGAAGAGGAGGAGGAGGAGGAGGAGGAGAAGAAGAAGGAGAAGAAGACAGAAAACAGAAAAGAGAAAGCAAGAGGAGAAAGAGGAGGAGCAGCAGAAGCAGAACAAGGAGGTGAAGGTGGAGGTGAAGGTATTTACAGGTGGCGGTGATTGCGATTGTGGTGGTGGTGGTGGTGGTGGTGATGGTGCAAGTGGCGGTGGCGGGAGAAGCGAGAGATTAGGAACTGAAAAGAGAACAGAAGAGCTGAGAAATTTCGAAAAGGAGTGTGCGTTTATATATATATATATGGGGTAACTCGTATGGGGTTCTCGCAAGGAGAGAAAATGAGAAAGTAAACATGTACTAGGTGGTACCGCATAGGTTGAAGGAAGAGCTGTCGCACGAAATGCAGAAAGAAGAGAGCAACACGCACGATCGGTGTCGATCGTTACACGCGCGGTATTCCGATAATATAGCATATCTCGTGGCGAATGATCAAACGGAATGAGGATTGCGGTGGCGCGAAGACCGAGAGGAGAGTCGGAGTAGAGACACGCGTAGTTGGTCGAGCTCTCTGGCAAGCAAAACGCGTGAGAAAATTAGTCGGAGCGCGATGCACTGACTGGCACGGATACAGACATTAAAGCCGTATCATCAGCCTCTCCTCGTCTCTCTTTGCAGAGACGTTCTCTTTCGATCGTGACAATGTTGACGCACTGAAACTGAAACGATGAGAGAGAAGAAACGATGAGAGATTCTGAAAACGAGGAAATCGAACGTGTAATAGATAGGAGAGAGTATTAAGTGAGAATATACGTGGGAGAGAGTGAAGAAGAGTGGCAAAAAATTAAGTATTAGGAAGAAGCGAAGAGAGACAAGTTGCGTGTGCGTGTGCGTGTGCGTGTGCGTGTGCGTGTGCGCGCGCGTCAATCGTTGCTATTTAAATAATCAGGACGATGAAGCTTTCTCAAGCTTTCTCTGAACGTATCTTGAACGTATCCTGAACGTGGGGCTGATCTCGATGTAATTTGGTGTTCTTCGAGGGAAATGAAGCTGCCGGCGTGTATAATCCACCATGGAGGACAACGACCGTCATCGTTCTACGAGAAGCCGTGTCAACTTGGCCATTCGCTACGTGAGTTTCGAGAGTGAATTTCAGTTTCTGTGAGAAATTACTTACCGTAAGAGAGAGATTTACCAATAAGTAAATTGGTCGTAGTGAAAAAGTGAAATAACGGTGAAATTGAACGTTGAAACGCGTGCAACGTTCGGCGGAATATTTTCTCTGTTCTCGAAAATAACGCTGTCTTCCATCTGTGGCGTTGCGTCTATGAATTATCGGCATTATCGGCATTATCGGCATTATCGGCATTATCGGCATTATCGATCATTGCTTCGTTATTCTCAGACTTATTTTCCACAACATTTCTAACATTTCCTCCCTTCTTTTACGCTCTTGTTCCCTCTCAGCACGTTTCTTTTCGTTTCTTTTCTCTGGAATAGAAAATAGTCCTTTCCCACTTGGTACTTTGGTCCGTTCCTTTGTTTATCGTGCAATTTTCTAATAATCTCCGCTTGAAGAAAGAATAGTAGTAGAGTAACGCGTGATTTGAAATTGAATTTTGAAACGGACGTCTTTTCTTTCTTCGTTGATCGGCCGAAGTGTTCGTATTTCGTACATGTACGTGCGTAAGCAAGCAATCGAGCCTCCTGTTTTCTTTTCTTCTCGTGATTTACAATTTACGCAACTGTCGTTCGATCGATGGATCGATCGGACGCGTATCGATACGACGATGGCGAAGCAAACACAGCTGGTCGTTGAAACGTCGTCAAAGATTCGTTGAAACTATGACTAGCTTCGAAGAAAGAGGACAAAATGACGCAATTGGAACTTACGATTGGAATTAGTTTTGTTGTCGGTTGATGCAACCGTGACGCAAGTTTACGCGACCATGACGAGAGTGAGTTTCTAAAGTAGCTCGCTTCTTTACCACTGGTAACCACCACTCGCAATCCGTTTGGAAAAATCGGGAAAACGGCACGGAGGAATTGTCTCAATATTGAGTTCTTGGAACATGATCGAGTGCTGGTTGTTTCTTCCTGTATGGAAAATGCTCGAGTTCCGCATAGGCGTGAAATATTTATTGCACTGTACACGCGCGCGCGCGCGCGCACACACACACACACACACACACACACACACACACACACACACTGTGTACATTGTTTTACTCGATAAATTCGTCGAGTGAAACAGTTTTCAACGAAATGTCAAACGTACCTACGTTTGATTATTTTTACAATACACAGCAGTGGTAGGGAGAAAAGCAGCGGTCGAAGAAACTATACTATATAGCGTTGACGCAATACACGTTGCAAATGGGCAACAATTTTATATTTTAATTACAAAAAGTAATATGGAGTAATATTGCTGAAGCGCGTTCCTCGTGTGAGAGACAGCGATAGAGGCTGCAATTATATAAGTAGTTGGCGGTGATGGAAATAGACGTACGTAATGGAACTGGTATTGCCGGTGACGGTGACGGTGACGGTGACGGTGACGGTGACGGTGACGGTGACGGTGACGGTGACGATGACGATGACGATGACGTTGACGATGACGATACCTACCTAGTAGAGGTTGTAGGCGATGTTGACGATGGTATATATTAGCGATTCCAACAAGCGATCGATGACGACGACCACGGGGACGATCAGGACGATGACGATGTTGGTCAACGACGTTAACGGCAACGACAAGAAACATAGATGAGATAAGAAGGATCAATGATCAAAGATTCGAGTATTCCACGAACGATGCTTTTTCTAGTTCGTCCAGACATTCGATTACTCAAGTTCGATACTCGATGTTCAATATTCACTCGTCTTATCAGGTGTCTTACTTGCAATCGGTAAGTACTCGTAAGAAGTTGCAAGAGTTTGGCGCGCGTGCGCGTGTGTGCGTGTGCGTGCGTGTGTGCGTGTGCGTGTGTCAGGAGCAGGAAAGAAACGAACAAACGATGAAAGAAAGTCGGGCAGTCTAAGCGCGAACTATGAACGACTGAACGAGTAGACGAGGAACGAACGAAGGGATGAGGGAGAGGGAGTGGGAGAGGGAGAGGGAGAGGGAGAGGGAGAGGGAGAGGTAGAGGGAGAGGGAGATGGAGAGAGGCGAAGAAAAGGAAATGTGGCGTACAGACGAAGCGTACCTGTATAGTAGTTTAAAGGCCAATCCGATCAGTTCTTCGGATTGTCACGCACGGCCCACCTGTGCGCGGCGGATCGCGTCGGAGAACGGCTGTCCTTCGATGTATCTCGCGTTGTTCGAGAGTCTCCGAGACGGAGACGGAGACGGAGACGGAGACGGAGACGGAGACGGAGACGGTGTTGGTGGACTGCCGGTGTGTGTTGGGGCCGTGAAGGGGGTGGGTGGCCGAGGAGGCGGGCGGACATTCTGCCGCGCGCGCGCGCCTTTCTCGAGATCGCGATACCACACAGTTCCGCGGTGGTACTTGTCTCGCGTGTTTCCTTCCGCGACGTTTGAGGAACTCCTACATCTCCAAGTAGGAAGTCTTTCTATGCTATTTTCTACGACAGACGGAACAACGAGAAAATCCAATCTACCGAAACAGTGAGAACAGCGTGGTGAATTTAAATTAAACGATCATCTACTCGGGCAAATTAAACGATCGTCTTTAACGCTATCGTCTGCGCGCGACGGAGGTATTCTTCGAAATATATTCGCGAGCGAAGAATGCTCGTTGTTTTCGAATGCTCCCCTGAGGCTGCAGGCTAGAGACAGAAACGTAGGAAGAAGCGTGGTTGGACGACGTGGCTCTTCCGCGACACACTGAGATAGAAGGTCGATAGGTTTCTTAACGATCGAAAAGAAAAAGTGGCATTTAAAAGGGCGATTGAAAAAGGAAGAGAGAAAATAAGGGGTGGAAGGCAAGGTGGGTGGGAGGGTGGAGAAGGAGGGTGGGAGGGAGGGAAACAGCAGAAGCAGAAAGCAGGAGGCGAGGACAAGGAACAAGAAGAAGAAGAAGAAGAAGAAGAAGAAGAAGAAGAAGAAGAAGAAGAAGAAGAAGAAGAAGAAGAAGGAGAAGGGGAAGAAGAGGAAGAAGAAGAAAAGAGTCAGATCGTACGAGAAATTCATTCGCCGTAACGAAACGAAATTTTGTGCGTGTAAAAAAAACGTGTGCGCAAACGTGTACGCGAAAACGTGTGCCAGGCGACAAACTGAATGAGAAATAGTTTTGTGAAAGAAACAACGAGGAAAAAAGAAAGAAAATACACAAACCGGAGTGCGAAATACAGAAGAAAAACAAAGGAGAACGGAACTCGTAGAGAGAAAGTTGGAAAGATCGTTGTAAGGAAGTTGAAGTATCGAAGAGCACGATAAACGGGAATCCGGTGAAAGAAGGAGGGAGAAAAGACATTACATTTCAAATGTAAGTTTCATATTTTACATATAACGCGATACTTTCATTCGTATAAATTTACAATTATCTTTCCCTTCAAGTCGAGCCGGATAAAGTAGTTTATTTAAATGTAGCGATCAAAGAAACGAAAAAAAGCAAGAAATTGGGCGTATTTTTGAAATTTGAAATAAAATAGTATATATATATATGTGTATGTATATATGTATATATATATATATGCGTGTGTGTGTGTGTGTGTGTGTGTGTGTGTGTGTATATTTGCCGTAGTATTTTTGCTTCTCTTTTACATTTTCGGTCAAGTCGGTCGGTTACAAATTTTGATCATCAAACACGCCAGGTTATTCGCCCTGTAACACATTTTTTGCACTTTCACCTGCTGTTCACCTATTTATCGAATTTGTCGCGAAACGAACGACCAGCGCGCGTTCGATTAAGAATCGATTTGTCTTTTCTTTGCGAATGGATTTGCACCGTGTAAATGTAAAACTGTTGCGTGCGCAAGTACTTGAAAGGATGTAAATTAAAGCGTCGAAAGCACATGTTGCCGAATTAAATTGTACCATGCCGTCAACGGTAAGGTTAACGAAAAGGAAACAGCACTGTTCGAGTGCTCGAGTGGTGCGCTGTTAGACGAAAGAAAAAAGGAAGACGAAAAAGAGAAAGAAGAGGAAAAAGAATACAAAGACAAAGACAAAGATAAAGGGAGGAAGACGGAAAGAAAGAGGCGAACACCACGCGAGAAGAACAAGCGAAAAAAAGTGAAAAGAAGAGACAGAGGATGAGAAGAGATATGCGAGCAGAGCAGGGTCTCTCTATCTTTAGAGTTCATTCAGAGAATGTTGCACGCAGGGCCGACCAAGGACCAAATACCAGTTGACTCGCACGCTTGAAAGATCGACGTAACGACGCGCGTACGAAGAAGCGAGAAATACGGAGATGAAACGAAAAGAGAATTTAAGTAAAATGGAAAGACGGACGAGCGTTGATGATATCGCTGCTTCGAATCTTAAAGTTCAAGCGTCGGCGTGAGAAGACGTACCGTACCACCTAACCTTTCTATCTTTCAATTCGTATACTTTCCGTATTTCGAGTAAAAGAATTTTATCGAGCGTCAAGAAGAGGACAAGAGAGGAGAAATAAAAGGGAAAGGAGAGAGAAAAGAAGGCAAGAATATTTCTTTTCCGTTGATACGAATTCGGTCGAACAGGAAAAAGAAAAAAAAAAAAAAAGTATCGTAAAAAGACGGCAAGATGCAAAACACGTTTAAGAAATAACGGTGGAAATGGCGGATCATTGCACATGGATGTGGGATACATGTGTACGTACGTATACGTAAATAGAGAAGAAAGTGACGTACGCTCGTGCTGGATGAAATTTTAAAAGGGGGAAAGAAACGGACGTTGTACATACGTGTGTGTGTGTGTGTGTGTGTGTGTAATATCATCAAGTATAACGAAGAGAAATGAAAAAACACAACGACGAAGGAAATGGGGAAAGAGTAGGAGGAATGAGGTACAACCACCTGTAGCTAGCAGCGACACGCCTCTCGAGAAACTCGCCGAACGAGCGTGCGCATTTTCTGGCAAGCAAGCAGCTTATGATCTTAATTCACGATCGGTATTTCACTGGAATTTTCTACGACCAACTACACGATCGGCAACGCTTGCAACGCTTTCGAGCAAAGCCTTCGAACAACGATCATCGCGAAACGCGAACAAGGAAATAAATATCTAAAATATTTCACGTGCAATCTCAACAAACGAGACATTTGCTTCTTCTCTGTTGCGTCACGTTTTCATTTCACGTGAAATAACAAAAAAAAGGCGTGTAACAGAGATTCTTGGTTGGTTCGAAATTGTGCAGAATATCGTGCGCTAGTTTTTGTTTTCGCGTTAGACGCTACGATTGCTACGTCAGTGAGATTTGCTACAAGTACTACAAGTAGACGCAAGTTGCCTCCAATATATCGGTTACTTTAGAATCGCGCAAACTTCTTGCAAACGAGACGTGATTTACGATCGAAGAGAAAAGGACGGACAGGCAGTCTTTCCTCGTGAACTTTTCGTACACACTTTTCGTACTCCACATTGGAGAAAGATAGAAATCACCGTGCGCTTGTTTGTCACGAGAAAAGACAGGGAACGTTTTCTTCCCCGCAATTTGCCTTTTCACGCTTTGCCCTTGTCGCACTTTGTATTTCGTTCTTAATTGGCCGCATCTTTATTTCTTTTCACGTCAGGTTCACTTTGATCAGGAAGAGAGGAGAGGAGAGGAGAGGAGAGGAGAGGAGTGGAGTGGAGTGGAAAGAGAGAGAAAAAGAGATTGCAAAGATGAAAATAAAGGGAAGGAAGAGAAGGGGGAGGAAAGGGTTTTCACGTGCACGTACGCGCGTACGTGAAATATCCATGGAAAACACATGGCAACGGCATAGGATGCGGTGAAGCGAAACGAGAGAAGCGAAAGAGAGAGAGAGAGAGGGAGGGAGGGAAGGAGAGAGAGAGAGAGAGAGAGAGAAAGGCAAGGCTTGTCGTAATGCGAACCATAGGACGCCAAGCTGTCTGCCGGAACGCCGCGCGTTGCCCCACTACAGTGTTGAACGCTAATGTCCAATCGCGACGTTGCTGCCAGCAGTGACTGCAACTCTCGCGTCTTTTTCTTCTTCTTCGTCTTCTTCGTCTTCGTCTTCGTCTTCGTCTTCGTCTTCTTCTTCTTCTTTTTCTTCTTCTTCTTCTTCTTCTTCTTCTTCTTCTTCTTCTTCTTCTTCTTCTTCTTCTTCTTCTTCTTCTTCCTCTATGTTTCTGCTTTTGCCCCGTCCTTGTCTTTCTGCTATTGCTTGTACGAGGCTGGTACGCGACTGGCGTTGCCTCGCGGTACCGTTGCCTTCACAGCCCCGATTCGATTTCTCTCTGCGCGTAGTATTTGCGTTTGCTCGTGGCAATCGCCACCAGCATCTTCATTCTCATTTCTCACACGGCTGGTTCTCACTACTAGCTGTGTTCTCACTCTCTTCCCGGCTTGAGAACGGAGAACTCGGGATCGAGAACACGGCCGAATTATCATAAAACGATAATCGATCGTCATCGACGTTGCCACCATCGCCGGCGAAGAACGACGACGACGCGTAACTGGATGCGGTTAAATGTTTTTTTGGGGCTAGAGAGCAACGTTGGCGAAATGACCAGAAATGACAGTAGAAATCACCGCACAGAGCAGGCTTTGTCCTATATACGCGAGATAACACACGTACACACGTATGTACGCGTGTATGCTTTACACTTCTGAAACGTAACGGGCAGCCTGGCCAGCACCACAGATCGTATAAATAAATCGTGTACGATTCTTTCTTTGCTCGCAGCTTCGCGCGCTCCTTCTTCGCGCTTTCTCGATATTCAGTCGCTTGACGCTTACGTCGAAGAATGATTCCAAGCATACCGGAAGAATAAGATCGCAAAGGCCACGCAACGTCAAACGAAACGATCGTTTCTTCGAACGTAGTCGACGACGACGACTACGCTACGTGTGCACGTATACTTTCGTACACTTTCTCGATATTCACCGAGCTGTGCAACGTGAAATGTGAAATATGTTGAATTGACTTTCCATCTCGAACTGCAAAGCAATACGTTATATTTTACCTGTAGGTGTGTGTGTGTGTGTGTATGTGTGTACGTCGAACATTCGACAAAAGTATTACGTCACAGTAGAAAGCTGCTCGCTTCTTGTCGAAGCGGATCGAACAAAATTCCAACGGCGAATCGTCCTTTCGCGAAACGTCCCGAACGTTTGAAACAAGCACGATACCTTTTCCTATTATTTTCTACGTTTCCATCATTCGACATATTTTCTTTCTTTTTTTTTTTGTTAGTTATGAGTTACAATTGTGGCAATGTTGTTGTCAGCAACAAGTGCCACTGTTCTACTAGTCTCGAGAAAGAGAAAGATGAGGATACACAAAGGAGAAAGAAAGAAGGAAGGACGAAAGGAAAGGCGTGTACGCGCGCGTAAAGCTCACAGTCCAAGCGACACACCTGTTGAACATTCCTTCGCAAATACTCGCGCGTCGACTACGTGCGTTGCATATGAAGTTGCACGCGGACACAGCTGTGCTTGCTTTGCCTTGCCTTGTCTCGACTTGCCTTGCCTTGCCTTGCCTTGCCTTGCCTTGCCTTGCCTTGCCTTGCCTTGCCTTGCCTTGCCTTGATTTTCCTTGATTTGCCTCGTTTCGCGCTCTGCTCATTTGTTCCACTGCGAAATTCCATGGAAATCAGTTACGCTATTCATCTTTCGATGCAACGACCAGTTTGGTTTTTTCATTTGTTTCCACGAATCTCTCTCTTTCTCTCTCTCTCTCTCTCTGTGTGTGTCTCTGTCTCTGTATTACGTACTTGTTCGAGATGAAAAAGGGCTATAATTTAGTGGAGTTACGTAATCCGAGTGCGGGAGATGTGAATAATTCCTAACGAGAAGTAGAGTTTTAAGAAATTCATCACACGCGTCGTTTACCGAAGAAAATTACAATTTCCTTTGTGTACAAGTTTTATCCCTATAAATTAATCAAGATTGGTGGTTGTCAAAAATTTACTCTTGTCCGATTGCACTTCGATACTTTGTTGCAAATTATTTGGAAGGCAGGTTGTAACATCTAAAATGTTTGATTTTGGAGCATTTTTCTTCTTTTTTTAACAGCGATCATTTGCATTATTTCGATCAAAATTCGATTCATGGTCTTTCGTCGTCCAACATACGTGTGTGTGTGTGTGTGTGTGTGTGTGTATGTATGTACGTATGTATCATTTATTGCAGGATCACAATTGGTTTGGACCTAGCTAATGACCTACGCGGTCAGATTAACACTAGAACTACCACACCAGTCAAAATGACTGGTTTTACAATTTTATTTTAAAATTTCTATTTCACGTTACAATTTTTTCCCCCACGATGACGCAATGACTTTTACAGTGATAACTAAAGAAATAATACGATGAATTTTATTTTATTTTTATTTATTAGAAATCAAAATAATTTTGGTAGAAATAACTTCGTCTTAACTGTCGGTAGTTCTAGTGTTAAATGATACAAAACATAATTTGGCTTTACTCTCCGAGTGAAATACTTGAATCGTTGGAAGGATAGAAAGAAGTAGTAGGAAGGAAGGAAGGAAGGAAGGAAGGAAGGAAGGAAGGAAGGAAGGAAGGAAGGAAGGAAGGAAGGAAGAAAGAAAGAAAGAAGGCATGTACGAAATCAGGATCATCGTTTAATCGGCACGTACATAAATATAAAGACTTTGTCATAGTCGTTTATCAATGTCATTCGCGTTGTCAGCACAGATTGATAAGGACTGTCTTTATGTAATCAACGCAAACGATTGATATTATTGGCTCTTCTATTTCTGTAGTGTGTGTCTCTTCAAGCAAGAATCGAAGAAGAATTACACGTACACGCGAGTATTTCTCTGTTTCTTTTATTCTGATTTCTGACGATTTGACGTGTCGAGTTGTTTCCACGAAAGTGTATGACGTCAGAACATGCCCTTTCCTTCTGCTGTTAACGTTCTCCGCGTTTAGCAACGACGTATATGTGTATGTGTGTATATATATACATATATCTAATGTCCACGCAGTTGCAATTGAAAATTTCAAATTGCGTTACGTTCGATACGTCGAAAATGCGAGCAGAGCAAAAAGAAGAAAGAATCGCGTATCGTTTTATCATGTATCCACGTATGTGTCCGCGTGTGTTCTCCTCTACCAAGTAGAGGAGTACCAAGTATATGTTCAACGACCGAGCGTACTTGAAAGATTTATCGAAAAACTTTTGAAATATTTCATAGAGATGCGTGTGCGTTTTTCTTTTTTTTTGGAGCAGAGAGAGAGAGAGAGAGAGAGAGAGAGAGAGAGAGAACTGAAAAGAGGAAGAGCATTCGAGTACTGGCGTATAATAGATTCCCTTCGACTTTTGTCGATTCAGCCTTTTCTTTCTGGTCGAGGTCGACAAACAGCATCTGTACACGTCAGAAACACACACCTGGGCGGTGGTGATCTCGTGTATTAAATTATCGTCGTGTTGATCTTGCAAGCGAACGGGAGATCGTTAGTTTTGCTGCGAGATCCCGCGATCGAGGACGCCGGGGACGCCTCGATCCTCCGGTCGTCCGTTCAACCCGCCGCCAATCTCTCTCTCTCTCTCTCTCTCTCTCTCTCTCTCTCTCTCTCTCCTTCTCCTTGAGTTCCTCGGCTTGTTCGCGTCCTTCTCTCCGCGCCGCTGACAACCCCCGCCCTCCCTTTTCACTCTTCTCTTTCCCTCCTCTTTCTATCCCACCTCTCTTTGATCTTCGATCGTGACCAGATAACCGGCACTTTCGCGGCACTTTCAAAGTATCACCTCCAACTACGCTACTTCGACTCTACCGGAAAGTTCTCGAACTTGATCGAGACCGATAGACAAGTACATGCTCTCTCACTCGCGATGCTCTTTCGCTTACCTTTTTCGCATTTTCTTTCTTTTCTTTCTTTTCTTTCCTATTTATTCGTCTAAGCAGATACTTTTTCTAGTTACTTACGCACTCACCTCCACGTGCGATTCGTTTGTTTAAATCAGTACAACTTGTTCGCAACGTGCAGAAATGAAAGAGACCGAGAGAAAGCGTTTCGTACGAATTTGCAGCAACGTATGGATCTTCGATCGAATCTCCTTTCCATTTTAAATTTCGATTTTTCTTCTTCTTCTGCTTCTTCTTCTTCTTCTTCTTCTTCTTCTTCTTCTTTTTCTTCTTTTTGCGTTTCTCTCTCGTAGACTTGTTTATAGTACCCGCGTGTATATGTTCCTTCGTGATGAACAGGTACGACAAATACCCCTACACATGCACGTGTAGGTGCGCGTATAATTTATTTCACACGGTTGCAAATTCGTCTTACGTACGTTTTCTCAGTTCGCGCGCGAGTGAGACGAGTGCGTATCGAGTCACGTGTCCTCTGTCTAAACTCCGTTCCCTTCGAACTTCATTCCCCTCGAGCGTGTACAAGTAAAAGGAAAAGGAAGCAACGAGGAAAACAACATTTTATTTACGGAGGAGTCGCAGGTTGACCTGAACCATCTGAATATAACACGTGTGTGTGTGTGTGTGTGTGTGTGTGTGTGTATATAAACGTACGTGCGAGTGAGTACGTTTGGCACATCACTATCGGCAGTATACGAGCTGTAGAAATATATCGGGTAAGCTGGAAAACCAAGGATGCCGAGAAGCAACTGGACTGGAATACATCACGTGGATATTCGCACGTACACGCACGCACGCACGCACGAACACGGATGCAGAGGAAGATGTGGTGGAAGAGTGGCAGACAAACTCCAAGAGCAAGCCGTAATAAAGCGCACGCGGTCTTGGCGAATCTCTTGGAGAGCTCGTCGAGCAACTCCTTCTCACGATTGAGTCATCCGGCACGGGAAGAGGACCACCTGGCGAGGAGAGCCAACGATGCATCTAACGATACACACACACACACACACACACACACACACACACACAGTACAGACGCCGACGCAGACGCAGACGCAGACGCAGACGCAGACGCAGACGCAGGTTTCATCTCGTGGATCCTCGCCTTTCCTCTTCCCTTTCATCTGGGAGGCACCCAGGCATTCTTCGCTGAATTCGACTCTATTCGACTCTATTCGAAGCTATTCCTTCTATCTCGTTAACGTAATCCTCTTCGAAACGAACGAGTTCGCGCAATAATCGTTGTTTCCTTTTCCACGGGAAAAAGTTTCAACTTACGTTTGATTTCCAAGCAAGCAATTGCACGCTGCATTGGAGAATTGAACGACATTCGTCCAATTGGAGACGTCCAATTATCCGTCCTTTTTTTATCGTCCAAGTGAGTTCCAATTACATCGGAAAGTAGTTGACTCGATGTCGCGTGTAGTCGTTCAAGATATGCGTGTCGACGAAAGAGTCGTTGCATTTGGTCGCGTGTAATAAATAAGCGTCGAATAAATACGTCGAACGTGCGTGTATTGTACGAACGTACAATACCGTATGTATATAACTAGTGGCTCGGGTAACAGAGCGCGCGACAGAGCCGTGAAGCGGTGCCGAAGAGTGTATAGTTTTTTGCTAAGGGGGATTTACAGATTGCACACCTGTGCATGGCTCGGTCGAGGAAAGACCTCACCTGTCGAGTAACCGGTCTCCATTGACTTTTTCTTCGTTTACGTACACTCACTTTGCTCTCCGCTCTCCGCTCTCCGCTCTCCGCTCTCCGCTCTCCACTCTCCGCTATCTACTCTTTACCCTTCGTGTTCCACCGATTTCGCCATCCATTCTTCTTCCATTCTTCGTCCCTCCGTTTTTCAATCTTTCGTCTTCGAAAAATCTTCGCCTCGGGCGGATCCAAAATCTTTCTCGTCTCTCGTCGAGAGTCGTCGATCTCGTAGCTTCTTATTCTCAAGATTTGCAAATTTACGATCAATTTTGTCAAATAGCGAAGAAGCTACTTCGCGTTCTTCCAATAGAACAATAATCCGTAAAAGGTTCGACTCTTTTAATCGTAAATCGACGTTACTCTCGCGTAGCGAATCGAATCGAAAACGCGAGTTTATCTCGCGGTAATTACAAAGCTACGAATCTGCTAAACGATGAGTCAAGTTTCAATCGACCAATTGAATCAGAAAAGATCAAAAACAATTTGCCGTCTGATGAATTAGCGACGCGATCAACGATCGATCGATCGATCGACGACGACGACGAACGATGTATGATGGATGATGGATGATGGATGATCGGGGCGATCGTGCTCTCTCTCTCTCTCTCTCTCTCTCCCCGCCTCTCTGGGAATCCGTGAGACGATGGTCCGACGACGATCGAGACCGAGAGAGAGAGCGACTTCAGAGGCAAATTATCGGGCTGCAGGCAATTACCTGCAGGTGGGGGTCCGATATAGAGTGTGTGTGTGTGTGTGTGTGTGTGTGTGTGGGGGGGGGGGAGAGTTCCAAGAATCGGTCGGTGGCTAAAAATAAGATCCCACCCGGGAGCAGTGATTATGTTCCGAAAAAAGAGAACCGAGCGAAAAACGTTCTCCTCTCCATCGGCGTGTACAGGTGCCGTCGACGAGACGAGAGGGCAAAAGAAGAACGAAGAACGAAGAACGAAGAAAGAAGAAAGAAGAAAGAGAGGAAGGAAGACGGTCGTGCGTTCGAGAAATTCTCGCATTGGCCAGCATAGCCGCGCATCGCCGCGTATCGCCGCGCATAAGAAGGCTCCCCTCGCCTCGCTGGCGCATTGCTATGCAGTACCGTGCAGCGAGCGTGCTGCGCCGCTCTGTGCTGCTTCAGCTCCGCTTAATGAAGTTGTCGGTTCAGGACGTTTACAGGTGGGGCCTACCTGCGTGTGGTCCATTCACAACCACTGGCCGCGGAACTGGTTAGCAGCAGTGCTTTACATCCTTTACTTTTACCTCGCCGATTGCTTTCGGTTTGTCTAGCTTGGAAACACTGGAAATACCATATGCTCGACTTTCTCGACCGTCGTCGTCGTCGTCGTCGTCGTCGTCGTCGCTGTTTGTTACTGTTGTCACAAAGCTGCGATAAAGTGACGAGAGAGGCCAAAAGACGACGCGACGGCCACTCTTGCGAGCGCGCGGCCCAACGTCCAACGACGCCCAACGACGCCCAACGCCCCCGACAGGCCTCCTCTATTCCTCTCCCAATGCTTTCCAACGCTTTCGAATTCGAGGAAGAGAACTCGATTCGAGAAAGAGAACACGCGCGGCCACGTTCCAACGCGTACAAGTATGAAATCCATGCGTGCGAGTGTACACGCACAATTTGACGATAATCGATCCGTTTGATACATTTTTTCATTCCTCTCTCTCTCTCTCTCTCTCTCTCTCTCTCTCTCTCTCTCTCTCTCTCTGGCGCTTCTTCAAGACACGAATTTGATAAATCCAACTTTTTCCTCTCTCGCAAAATGTTTTTTTCTTTGATTTTCCAACTTACAAAATCAAATCAGTCACTTTCCTCGACATTTTCCATTTCTCTCCGATTCGTCGATCTTTATTTGCTTGGTTTCTTTTTTAGACTATGCATCGGCAACAGAGGCTTCAATCTTCGTCGTCGCCATCGTCATCGTCATCTGTGTCATCGTCATCTGTGTCATCGTTGACGTCGCCGTTCTCGATGTCTCGTTCGTCTATCGCAGCCACACCGCTGTCATCAGCTACGTCGATATCGTCAATAACGATGTCGTCTTCAACGCCAAGACCGTCGCCGTCGCCGTCGCCGTCGCCGTCGCCGTCGCCGTCAACGTCCATCTTTGTACCGCTGTCAACGACGTGGTCGACGACGCCAAACTTGTCGTCGTATCCGTGGAGCGTGCAACAAACCTCCTGTTCGAGGCTACCTTCGCTGCCGAGCGAGTCGTCGATCCTGTCGACTGTCGTATCGATACCCTGCCCAAAACTCGTCTCTGTGTTAGCTTGGTCTGTCACCCTGTTGCTCGTTTCGTCGTGCATCGGCCTGACGGACGCTGGCATCTTGAACGGACACCCTTTGGGTAAAAGGTCTTTTATCGATATTCAGTGTAAGGGTATATACGATAAAAGTATCTTTGCCCGGCTGGATCGTATCTGCGAGGATTGTTACAACCTGTTTCGGGAACCTCAATTGCATCAACTGTGCAGGTAATCATTTACGCAGAAACTTGCATCTGTCTCGCATCTTTCAACTTCAACTTATCCATCGTGTCTGTGCGGTAACCTAACTTGTCTGCTAAATGGATTTGGATAACCATCGACGGATGAATTTTTGCGCGAGTGTTTACTCACTTTAGATTACTTGCTCGCGTTTTTATCATCTCGAATGCCTTTGCTCGGCATTCCAGATAATCAAGCTCGCAAATATTCTCTTCTCCTTTGATAAAAAAAAAAAAAAAAAAAAAAAAGGAACACTCGCGTTTTACCGCGAGCATAATTTTATCTCGCTAATCGATCTGCGATCGTCTCATTTTTTTTTCCTTTTTTCCCGTTCGACTTTTTATCCTTGAATATCCTCTTGAATAATTTTCAAGCCGTAATATAACGATACGATGCACGAACGATCTTACGAGGCGTTCCTTCGTTGAAAATCACCGCGAATTGAAGAGAACTTGAAAGAAAGAAAGACGGACAAAAAGAAAACTCTTCTCTCTTCCAACGCGTACGTGTTGTTCGCAAGCTTTTTGCAACACTGATGATTGCGATTTCGGTGAAGAAAGAAATTCCATCGAAGAAAGCACGCTTCGTCCCAGTCCGAGTATTGTTAGTTGTTTCGATATTTGTTTATCGACGATGAACGAAGGAACGTAAATTGCGGTGGGTGGCGAAGGTTATCCAAAAATCCTCGTTCCACACGCGTGACAGTGAATTGCGAGTTGCTTTCATTTATTTTCAGATCTAGGACAAATCGCACGAGATAACAATTCCACACGTCGCGAACTCACCAGATTTTATATATTATATATTTTATATATATATATATTTAGCATTTGTATTTTAAAATCTTTTCCAGGAAAAACTGCTTTACGTCAGACTACTTCAAAGGATGCTTAGACGTGTTGTTGTTGCAAGACGAGGTAGAGAAGATCCAAACATGGATCAAGCAACTACACGGAGCGGAACCCGGGGTTTAGGTAGCTTCGTTTTTTACGTTTATGATTTCTTATCCGTGTATTTTCATTTTTTTATATACCTTTACGCGTAGTGATTGCAATTCTATTCGCCTCTCCCTTTCCCTTCCCTTCCATCGTCCATCCTCTTAGCCTTCCTTTTATCTTTCCTTGATCCTTCTCTTTCAGCGATCTTCCATCCACTGCCCATGCCCTGTTCAACTTCCGATATTAACCACGTTTTTCCACGTTTTTTACACGCTTTGCTTTGCATTGTTTTTCCTTCCCCCCCCCCGTCCCCCGCCCCCTTCTCCTCTTTCTTCTTTTCATTTTTCTCTTTCAAAGAAGAGACTCGTCCTTTTCAAGACTTTTTTCAATTTCTCTATTATATTTTTTCGTTGCACGTTTACTTTCGTTGCTCGTTCAACAAATTCTCTCGTTCCTGATACGATTGACGATACGATTCGTCGACATTTACTAATCGAACCAAGTAGCTAGCTGTTTCCCGATCGAAACTACTTGCCTTTGACGTCGTCTCAAGAATTTACGAACCACGACTCACACATCGATGCACACAATACACACGATGATACGCGACATTTGTGCACGCTGCACGTAAGCCTTTAGGTAATTCTGAACAAATTTCG
The DNA here is from genome assembly GCA_032399595.1 of Tetragonula carbonaria. Lineage (NCBI taxonomy): Eukaryota > Metazoa > Arthropoda > Insecta > Hymenoptera > Apidae > Tetragonula > Tetragonula carbonaria. The sequence goes on from JAUCRC010000087.1 coordinate 69,276, forward strand.
CAACAATAATAAGATAAAAGGTTGCTCGGTATTTCATTGACTATTACTACCGAGCTATGAATAAAGTAAGAATAGTTCTTCGATTCGTTTCTCTCGTACTTTTCTCTTTACACGACAAATTCGTACGTGTATTAGTTTTTCAATTCATCTACGTGCTATCGTTTCGCGTCTACACGCGCCACGTACGTATCTCTACGTGAAACGAAACGTCGTCTTTTTCACTTTTATCAAATCCCTTTTTTTTCCCATCGTTTTTCGATGTTGCCGTTGCTTTTCACTCTTCACTTTTTTCAACTTTTGCCGACACACGAGCAACACTTGTACAGTTTTTCAAAAAAAAAAAAAAAAAAAAAACCCGTGTGTTTTTTGTCGCGCGTTATCGTGCCTCGTCGAGACGACGACATTGATTTTGCACTAACGTACAATTTTTCACAGACGGGAACAGGATGCCAACAACGGGAAATGCTGCGAGAGAGAGAGAGAGAGAGAGAGAGAGAGAGAATAATGAAACAAATTTTTGCAACGTTGAAATTGCAACGTTTTTACAGGTTCTCTTGTCGGAAGCAGCAGTTATGCATTTTGTTTTTGTCTCCTTGCAATTACAATTTATCAACGGTTACCAATTCAATCGGCATATTTTTCAATTCTACGCCAATCATCATGTACTGCTCGTTGCATCGCAACTGACTCGGATTCGTTTGTATTCGTTCGTACAAAAGGAGACGTTGGCGTTGACTCCGTCCCTCGATGTTGATTTCATTTAAAAGTCGTGAAAGTCTCTTCACAGATTTATTTCGTTTGTAAAATATTATAGATAAAACTCGGAGAGGAAATACGTTGAGAGAGGAAATCAGACGAAATCAAACGAACGAATCCTAGATTTTTCTCATTCGTTTCCTTTCTTTCGCACGATTTGACACACGAATTTAATAAACCACGCAAAGATATAAACATCTGCCCGAGAGATGTAACGCAGTTTTTTGTATATTTAGGCAAGACTGCTTTGGTACGCAATACTTTACAAGCTGCATTCAAGCATTGCTGCTTGAAGATGAGAAGGAAAAGCTTTTCGAGATGGTCGAGTACCTAGGCCGCAAGAAGTAAGAAGACAGAAAAGAACACAGAGGCGCTTTCATTACGAAGACTTTTATTTACACGACGCATCTCTACGACGATGAACGACGAGCGGATTCCGGCGAGACGAACCAGCAACTACGAGAAACGGGACGTTGAGAAACAGGCACTGATAGAGAAGCTATCGCTGATTTCCACAAAATGGTCATTCATTGTGATTTTCACACACAGAATTATTGAACCAACTTCGAACCAAGACTTCGCAACAACGTCCATTCACGCTACTTTCTTCGCGACATCCGAAACATCGTACTACACTCCTGAATTGGGAATTCCAGGCACGCTACGTAGTCATACCTCTTCCTTCCTTTTCCAGAATGCATCGAATACATGGAAACAGTATGCAGAAACCGTATATTAACCGTAATTATTAAAATTATTAATTGTTAATCGCCACGCGTACACGCGTACACGCGTACACGCGTACACGCGTACACGCGTGGTTATACAGAGAGGAGAACAGGGAGGAAGAGAGGCAAGTGGAGGAGAGAAAGAGAATGAGACACGCACGTTTATAGCTACACTTACATATGCATAAATACACGTGATTATCGACGATTGTCACGTTCGGACGATACATCTTCGGGAAAGAAAAGAGAAAGCGATCAAGTCTCAAATATATCGCGCGGACGAATTATTATACGACTTTTGACGACGATAAAGTAATCGAGATCTGTAATTGCAGATTCACCCGGTCTCGTTCGCTTTTCTCTCCTTTTAGTTTAAAGTTTTATTATTACGCGTATCAAAGCGTATCGGAATCGAAGTGGTATGATCGATCATTCGCGTGCTAATGAACCCACATACGAATCTAGTCGATACAACATTTGTATTTTATTCAATTATTCATTAATTATTTACGTTAAATACCGTCGCCCGTTATTGCAACGATTATTATTTTTTATTTTCTTTTGTATTGGTATTATAATTCTTAGAAAATCAACAATCGTACATGTTACTTATATGATTCCAGTGGTTGAAGTAAACATAGTTACATAGATAGACATAGATACATAGTTACATAGATAGACAGAAAGATGGGTAGTAAATAGATAGACAGAGCAACAGATGAATGGATAAATATACAGATACACAGATAGATAGCTGGTAGGTAGATAAATAGATAGGTAGGTAAGTAGGTAGGTAGAGACATAGATAGATAGATAGATAGATAGATAGACAAACGGATAGATAGATCATAGATAGATAGATAGATGGATAGATAGATAGATAGATAGATAGATAGATAGATAGATAGATAGATAGATAGACAGATAGATAGATAGATATATAGACAGACAGACAGACAGACAGACAGATAAATACACAAATAGATTGGTAAATAGATAGATAGATGCATAGATAAAGCCTTTAGGATGATTTGCCGCAATTATCGTTAAAGATTTTGCCCAAACCGCTTTATGCGCGCTGTGTGGAAGAAGACAGATTTGTAGTCTAATGATAGTTTTCGATTCGATTCGATGGTCGAAACGTTCAAACGATTGGCTAAAACTGGGCATTCGAAACAAGATCGAGGAGGATTTGTGAATCAAATTATTGCCACGTCACCAGTACCAATATCATTCGTGCAGTATTTCTATTATTAACGCTGCTGCTACTGCCGTTAATACATTACTATCGTAATCGCCATTCTTATAACTGCAACAACAAATACAGTAAAACTAATCATTATACCGTTGCTGTGCTACCTCCAATAAGTACTACTGTATCGCTACTGTGACCGTTTCTACTGCAATTGTCGTTGCAATTGTACGCAAGTAGAATGATGCTTGCACCATCGTCGTCGTTACTCTGTTTTCAGTCTTTTGCCATTACTGTTACGTTCACTCATGCTATTACTTTCATTATTCTCTACTGTTAACTTCAATTATAACAGCAATTACTACAATTATTATCGTTTCTTCTTACTGCCTCTTTTTCTTCTTATTATTGATTATTACTACTGCTATTCTATTATTTCTATTACCATCACTTTTCTATTACTACTACTACTACTACTACTACTACTACT
>JAUCRC010000101.1:0-62973 GCA_032399595.1 Tetragonula carbonaria
GTGAAATAACCGTGATTTAACGGAGATTTAGCTTAATTTTCATGTTTTCGTAGATATCAAGCTACTTTCACTGCGAAACACGTTATTTCGATGTATTTCATCGTTTCATGAATGTTTCGTGAAATAACCATTATTTAGCGAAGATTTAGCTTAATTTTGATATTTTAATGGATAACTAGCTACTTTCACTGCGAAACACGTTATTTCGTTGAATTTCATCGTTTCATGAATGTTTCGTGAAATAACGATGATTTAGCGAAGATTAAGCTTAATTTTCATGTTTTCGCAGATATCAAGCTACTTTCACTGCGAAACACGTTATTTCGACGTATTTCCTCGTTTCATGAATGTTTCGTGAAATAACCATTATTTAGTGATGATTTAGCTTAATTTTGATATTTTAATGGATAACTAGCTACTTTCACTGCGAAACACGTTATTTCGTAGAATTTCATCGTTTCATGAATGTTTCGTGAAATAACGATGATTTAGCGAAGATTTAGCGTAATTTTGATGTTTTAATGGATAACTAGTTTCTTTCACTGCGAAACACGTTATTTAGTTGAATTTCATCGTTTCATGAATGTTTCGTGAAATAACCATGACTAGTCGAAGTTTTAGCTTAATTTTGATGTTTTCATAGATATCAATCTACTTACACCGCGAAACACGTTATTTCGTTGAATTTCATCGTTTCATTAATGTTTCGTGAAATAACGATGATTTAGCGGAGAATTAGCTTAATATTGATGGTCTCATAGAAATCAAGCTACTTTCACTGCGAAACCCGTTATTTAGTTGAATTTCATCGTTTCATGAATGTTTCGTGAAATAGCGATGATTTAGCGGACATTTAGCTCAATATTGAAGGTTTCATAGAAATCAAGCTACTTTCACTGCGAAACACGTTATTTAGTTGAATTTCATCGTTTCATGAATGTTTCGTGAAATAACGATGATTTAGCGGAGATTTAGCTCAATATTGAAGGTTTCATAGAAATCAAGCTACTTGTACTGCGAAACACGTTATTTCGTTGAATTACATGTTTCATGAATGTTTCGTGAAATAACCGTGATTTACCGAAGATTTAGCTTAATTTTCGTGTTTTCGTAGATATCAAGCTACTTTCAGTGCGAAACACGTTATTTCGATGTATTTCATCGTTTCATGAATGTTTCGTGAAATAACCATTATTTAGAGAAGATTTAGCTTAGTTTTGAGATTTTATTGGATAACTAGCTACTTTCACTGCGAAACACGTTATTTCGTAGAATTTCATCGTTTCATGAAAGTTTCGTGAAATAACGATGATATAGCGAAGATTTAGCTTAATTTTCATGTTTTCGTAGAAATCAAGCTACTTTAACTGCGAAACACGTTATTTCGATGAATTTCATCGTTTCATGAATGTTTCGTGAAATAACCATGATTTAGCGAAGATTTAGCTTAATCTTCATGTTTTCGTAGATATCAATCCACTTTCACTGCGACCACGTTATTTCGTTGAATTTCATTGTTTCATGAACGTTTCGTGAAATAACCGTGATTTAACGGAGATTTAGCTTAATTTTCATGTTTTCGTAGATATCAAGCTACTTTCACTGCGAAACACGTTATTTAGTTGAATTTCATCGTTTCATGAATGTTTCGTGAAATAACCATTATTTAGAGATGATTTAGCTTAATTTTGATATTTTAATGGATAACTAGCTACTTTCACTGCGAAACACGTTATTTCGTAGAATTTCATCGTTTCATGAATGTTTCGTGAAATAACGATGATTTAGCGAAGATTTAGCGTAATTTTGATGTTTTAATGGATAACTAGTTACTTTCACTGCGAAACACGTTATTTAGTTGAATTTCATCGTTTCATGAATGTTTCGTGAAATAACCATGACTAGTCGAAGTTTTAGCTTAATTTTGATGTTTTCATAGATATCAATCTACTTACACCGCGAAACACGTTATTTCGTTGAATTTCATCGTTTCATTAATGTTTCGTGAAATAACGATGAGTTAGCGGAGAATTAGCTTAATATTGATGGTCTCATAGAAATCAAGCTACTTTCACTGCGAAACACGTTATTTAGTTGAATTTCATCGTTTCATGAATGTTTCGTGAAATAGCGATGATTTAGCGGAGATTTAGCTCAATATTGATGGTTTCATAGAAATCAAGCTACTTTCACTGCGAAACACGTTATTTCGTTGAATTACATGTTTCATGAATTTTTCGTGAAATAACCGTGATTTACAGAAGATTTAGCTTAAATTTGATGTTTTCATAGATATCAAGCTACTTTCACTGCGAAACACGTTATTTCGTAGAATTTCATCGTTTCATGAATGTTTCGTGAAATAACGGTGATTTAGCGAAGATTTAGCGTAATTTTGATGTTTTAATGGATAACTAGTTACTTTCACTGCGAAACACGATATTTAGTTGAATTTCATCGTTTCATGAATGTTTCGTGAAATAACCATTAGTCGAAGTTTTAGCTTAATTTTGATTTTTTCATAGATATCAATCTACTTACACCGCGAAACACGTTATTTCGTTGAATTTCATCGTTTCATTAATGTTTCGTGAAATAACGATGATTTAGCGGAGAATTAGCTTAATATTGATGGTTTCATAGAAATCAAGCTACTTACACTGCGAAACACGTTATTTCGATGAATTTCAACGTTTCATGAATGTTTCGTGAAATAACCATGATATAGCGAAGATTTAGCTTAACCTTCATGTTTTCGTAGATAACCTGCTGCTTTCACTGCGAAACACGTTATTTCGTGGAATTTCATTGTTTCAAGAATGTTTCGTGAAATAACCATGATTTACCGAAGATTTAGCTTAATTTTCATGTTTTCGTAGATATCAAGCTACTTTGATGTTTTCATAGATATCAAGCTACTTTCACCGCGAAACACGTTATTTCGTTCAATTTCAATGTTTCATGAGTGTTTCGTGAAATAACCATGATTTACCGAAGATTTAGCGTAATTTTGATGTTTTAATGGATAACTAGCTACTTTCACTGCGAAACACGTTATTTAGTTGAATTTCATCGTTTCATGCATGTTTCGTGAAATAACCATGACTCATCGAAGTTTTAGCTTAATTTTAATGTATTCATAGATATCAATCTACTTTCACGGCGAAACATGTTGTTTCGTTGAATTTCATCGTTTCATGAATGTTTCGTGAAATAACGATGATTCAGCGGAGAATTAGCTTAATATTGATGGTTTCATAGAAATCAAGCTACTTACACTGCGAAACACGTTATTTAGTTGAATTTCATCGTTTCACGAATGTTTCGTGAAATAACGATGATTTAGCGGAGATTTAGCTTAATATTGAAGGTTTCATAGAAATCAAGCTACTTTCACTGCGAAACACGTTATTTCGTTGATTCACATGTTTAATGAATGTATCGTGAAATAACCGTGATTTACCGAAGATTTAGCTTAATTTTCATGTTTTCGTAGATATCAAGCTACTTTCACTGCGAAACACGTTATTTCGATGTATTTCATCGTTTCATGAATGTTTCGTGAAATAACTGTGATTTACCGAAGATTTAGCTTAATTTTCATGTTTTCGAAGATATCAAGCTACTTTCAGTGCGAAACACGTTATTTCGATGTATTTCATCGTTTCATGAATGTTTCGTGAAATAACCATTATTTAGAGACGATTTAGCTTAGTTTTGAGATTTTATTGAATAACTAGCTACTTTCACTGCGAAACACGTTATTTCGTAGAATTTCATCGTTTCATGAAAGTTTCGTGAAATAACGATGATTTAGCGAAGAATTAGATTAATTTTCATGTTTTCGTAGAAGTCAAGCTACTTTAACTGCGAAACACGTTATTTCGATGAATTTCATCGTTTCATGAATGTTTCGTGAAATAACCTTGATTTAGCGAAGATTTAGCTTAATCTTCATGTTTTCGTAGATAACCTGCTGCTTTCACTGCGAAACACGTTTTTTCGTGGAATTTCATTGTTTCAAGAATGTTTCGTGAAATAACCATGATTTACCGAAGATTTAGCTTAATTTTCATGTTTTCGTTGATATCAAGCTACTTTCACTGCGAAACATGTTATTACGTTGAATTTCATCGTTTCATGAATGTTTCGTGAAATAACCATGATTTAGCGTAGATTAAGCTTAATTTTGATGTTTTCATAGATATCAAGCTACTTTCACTGCGAAACACGTTATTTCGTTTAATTTCAATGTTTCATGAGTGTTTCGTGAAATAACCATGATTTACCGAAGATTTAGCGTAATTTTGATGTTTTAATGGATAACTAGCAACTTTCACTGCGAAACACGTTATTTAGTTGAATTTCATCGTATCATGAATGTTTCGTGAAATAACCATGACTAATCGAAGTTTTAGCTTAATTTTAATGTATTCATAGATATCAATCTGCTTTCACGGCGAAACACGTTATTTCGGTGAATTTCATCGTTTCATGAATGTTTCGAGAAATAACGATGATTTAGCGGAGAATTAGCTTAATATTGATGGTTTCATAGAAATCAAGCCACTTACAATGCGAAACACGTTATTTCGTTGAATTTCATCGTTTCAGGAATGTTTCGTGAAATAACGATGATTTAGCGAAGATTTAGCGTAATTTTGATGTTTTAATGGATAACTAGTTACTTTCACTGCGAAACACGTTATTTAGTTGAATTTCATCGTTTCATGAAAGTTTCGTGAAATAACGATGATTTAGCGAAGATTTAGCTTAATTTTCATGTTTTCGTAGAAATCTATCTACTTTAACTGCGAAACACGTTATTTCGATGAATTTCAACGTTTCATGAATGTTTCGTGAAATAACCATGACTAATCGAAGTTTTAGCTTAATTTTAATGTATTCATAGATATCAATCTACTTTCACGGCGAAACACGTTATTTCGTTGAATTTCATCGTTTCATGAATGTTTCGTGAAATAACGATGATTTTGCGGAGAATTAGCTTAATATTGATGGTTTCATAGAAATCAAGCTACTTACACTGCGAAACACGTTATTTAGTTGAATTTCATCGTTTCACGAATGTTTCGTGAAATAACGATGATTTAGCGGAGATTTAGCTTAATATTGAAGGTTTCATAGAAATCAAGCTACTTTCACTGCGAAACACGTTATTTCGTTGATTCACATGTTTAATGAATGTATCGTGAAATAACCGTGATTTACCGAAGATTTAGCTTAATTTTCATGTTTTCGTAGATATCAAGCTACTTTCACTGCGAAACACGTTATTTCGATGTATTTCATCGTTTCATGAATGTTTCGTGAAATAACTGTGTTTACCGAAGATTTAGCTTAATTTTCATGTTTTCGAAGATATCAAGCTACTTTCAGTGCGAAACACGATATTTCGATGTATTTCATCGTTTCATGAATGTTTCGTGAAATAACCATTATTTAGAGACGATTTAGCTTAGTTTTGAGATTTTATTGAATAACTAGCTACTTTCACTGCGAAACACGTTATTTCGTAGAATTTCATCGTTTCATGAAAGTTTCGTGAAATAACGATGATTTAGCGAAGAATTAGATTAATTTTCATGTTTTCGTAGAAGTCAAGCTACTTTAACTGCGAAACACGTTATTTCGATGAATTTCATCGTTTCATGAATGTTTCGTGAAATAACCTTGATTTAGCGAAGATTTAGCTTAATCTTCATGTTTTCGTAGATAACCTGCTGCTTTCACTGCGAAACACGTTTTTTCGTGGAATTTCATTGTTTCAAGAATGTTTCGTGAAATAACCATGATTTACCGAAGATTTAGCTTAATTTTCATGTTTTCGTTGATATCAAGCTACTTTCACTGCGAAACATGTTATTACGTTGAATTTCATCGTTTCATGAATGTTTCGTGAAATAACCATGATTTAGCGTAGATTAAGCTTAATTTTGATGTTTTCATAGATATCAAGCTACTTTCACCGCGAAACACGTTATTTCGTTTAATTTCAATGTTTCATGAGTGTTTCGTGAAATAACCATGATTTACCGAAGATTTAGCGTAATTTTGATGTTTTAATGGATAACTAGCAACTTTCACTGCGAAACACGTTATTTAGTTGAATTTCATCGTTTCATGAATGTTTCGTGAAATAACCATGACTAATCGAAGTTTTAGCTTAATTTTAATGTATTCATAGATATCAATCTGCTTTCACGGCGAAACACGTTATTTCGGTGAATTTCATCGTTTCATGAATGTTTCGAGAAATAACGATGATTTAGCGGAGAATTAGCTTAATATTGATGGTTTCATAGAAATCAAGCCACTTACAATGCGAAACACGTTATTTCGTTGAATTTCATCGTTTCAGGAATGTTTCGTGAAATAACGATGATTTAGCGAAGATTTAGCGTAATTTTGATGTTTTAATGGATAACTAGTTACTTTCACTGCGAAACACGTTATTTAGTTGAATTTCATCGTTTCATGAATGTTTCGTGAAATAACGATGATTTAGCGGAGAATTAGCTTAATATTGATGGTTTCATAGAAATCAAGCTACTTACATTGCGAAACACGTTATTTCGATGAATTTCAACGTTTCATGAATGTTTCGTGAAATAACCATGACTAATCGAAGTTTTAGCTTAATTTTAATGTATTCATAGATATCAATCTACTTTCACGGCGAAACACGTTATTTCGTTGAATTTCATCGTTTCATGAATGTTTCGTGAAATAACGATGATTTTGCGGAGAATTAGCTTAATAATCTACTTTCACGGCGAAACACGTTATTTCGTTGAATTTCATCGTTTCATGAATGTTTCGTGAAATAACGATGATTTTGCGGAGAATTAGCTTAATATTGATGGTTTCATAGAAATCAAGCTACTTACACTGCGAAACACGTTATTTAGTTGAATTTCATCGTTTCACGAATGTTTCGTGAAATAACCATGATTTACCGAAGATTTAGCTTAATTTTCATGTTTTCGTAGATATCAAGCTACTTTCACTGCGAACACGTTATTACGTTGAATTTCATCGTTTCATGAAATGTTTCGTGAAATAACCATGATTTAGCGTAGATTAAGCTTAATTTTGATGTTTTCATAGATATCAAGCTACTTTCACCGCGAAACACGTTATTTCGGTTAATTTCAATGTTTCATGAGTGTTTCGTGAAATAACCATGATTTACCGAAGATTTAGCGTAATTTTGATGTTTTAATGGATAGCTAGCTACTTTCACTGCGAAACACGTTATTTAGTTGAATTTCATCGTTTCATGAATGTTTCGTGAAATAACCATGACTAATCGAAGTTTTAGCTTAATTTTAATGTATTCATAGATATCAATCTACTTTCACGGCGAAACACGTTATTTCGTTGAATTTCATCGTTTCATGAATGTTTCGTGAAATAACGATGATTTAGCGGAGAATTAGCTTAATATTGATGGTTTCATAGAAATCAAGCTACTTACACTGCGAAACACGTTATTTAGTTGAATTTCATCGTTTCACGAATGTTTCGTGAAATAACGATGATTTAGCGGAGATTTAGCTTAATATTGAAGGTTTCATAGAAATCAAGCTACTTTCACTGCGAAACACGTTATTTCGTTGATTTACATGTTTAATGAATGTTTCGTGAAATAACCGTGATTTACCGAAGATTTAGCTTAATTTTCATGTTTTCGTAGATATCAAGCTACTTTCACTGCGAAACACGTTATTTCGATGTATTTCATCGTTTCATGAATGTTTCGTGAAATAAATATGATTAAGCGTAGTTTTAGCTTAATTTTGATGTTTTCATAGATATCAATCTACTTTCACCGCGAAACACGTTATTCAGTTGAATTTCATCGTTTCATGAATGTTTCGTGAAGTAACCATGACTAAGCGAAGTTTTAGCTTCATTTTGATGTTTTCATAGATATCAATCTAGTTTCACCGCTAAACAGGTTATTTCGTTGAAGTTCATCGTTTCATGAATGTTTCGTGAAATAACGGTGATTTAGCGGAGATTTAGCTTAATATTGAAGGTTTCATAGAAACCAAGCTACTTTCACTGCGAAACACGTTATTTCGTTGAATTACATGTCTCATGAATGTTTCGTGAAATAACTGTGATTTACCGAAGATTTAGCTTAATTTTCATGTTTTCGAAGATATCAAGCTACTTTCAGTGCGAAACACGATATTTCGATGTATTTCATCGTTTCATGAATGTTTCGTGAAATAACCATTATTTAGAGAAGATTTAGCTTAGTTTTGAGATTTTATTGGATAACTAGCTACTTTCACTGCGAAACACGTTATTTCGTAGAATTTCATCGTTTCATGAAAGTTTCGTGAAATAACGATGATTTAGCGAAGATTTAGCTTAATTTTCATGTTTTCGTAGAAATCTATCTACTTTAACTGCGAAACACGTTATTTCGATGAATTTCAACGTTTCATGAATGTTTCGTGAAATAACCATGATTTAGCGAAGATTTAGCTTAATTCTTCATGTTTTCGTAGATAACCTGCTGCTTTCACTGCGAAACACGTTTTTTCGTGGAATTTCATTGTTTCAAGAATGTTTCGTGAAATAACCATGATTTACCGAAGATTTAGCTTAATTTTCATGTTTTCGTAGATATCAAGCTACTTTCACTGCGAAACACGTTATTACGTTGAATTTCATCGTTTCATGAATGTTTCGTGAAATAACCATGATTTAGCGTAGATTAAGCTTAATTTTGATGTTTTCATAGATATCAAGCTACTTTCACCGCGAAACACGTTATTTCGTTTAATTTCAATGTTTCATGAGTGTTTCGTGAAATAACCATGATTTACCGAAGATTTAGCGTAATTTTGATGTTTTAATGGATAACTAGCAACTTTCACTGCGAAACACGTTATTTAGTTGAATTTCATCGTTTCATGAATGTTTCGTGAAATAACCATGACTAATCGAAGTTTTAGCTTAATTTTAATGTATTCATAGATATCAATCTGCTTTCACGGCGAAACACGTTATTTCGGTGAATTTCATCGTTTCATGAATGTTTCGAGAAATAACGATGATTTAGCGGAGAATTAGCTTAATATTGATGGTTTCATAGAAATCAAGCTACTTACAATGCGAAACACGTTATTTCGTTGAATTTCATCGTTTCAGGAATGTTTCGTGAAATAACGATGATTTAGCGAAGATTTAGCGTAATTTTGATGTTTTAATGGATAACTAGTTACTTTCACTGCGAAACACGTTATTTAGTTGAATTTCATCGTTTCATGAAAGTTTCGTGAAATAACGATGATTTAGCGAAGATTTAGCTTAATTTTCATGTTTTCGTAGAAATCTATCTACTTTAACTGCGAAACACGTTATTTCGATGAATTTCAACGTTTCATGAATGTTTCGTGAAATAACCATGACTAATCGAAGTTTTAGCTTAATTTTAATGTATTCATAGATATCAATCTACTTTCACGGCGAAACACGTTATTTCGTTGAATTTCATCGTTTCATGAATGTTTCGTGAAATAAATATGATTAAGCGTAGTTTTAGCTTAATTTTGATGTTTTCATAGATATCAATCTACTTTCACCGCGAAACACGTTATTTAGTTGAATTTCATCGTTTCATGAATGTTTCGTGAAATAACCATGACTAAGCGAAGATTTAGCTTAATTTTGATGTTTTCATAGATATCAAGCTAGTTTCACTGCGAAACACGTTATTTCGTTGAATTTCATCGTTTCATGAATGTTTCGTGAAATAACGATGATTTAGCGGAGATTTAGCTTAATATTGAAGGTTTCATAGAAATCAAGCTACTTTCACTGCGAAACACGTTATTTCGTTGAATTACATGTTTCATGAATGTTTCGTGAAATAACCGTGATTTACCGAAGATTTAGCTTAATTTTCATGTTTTCGTAGATATCAAGCTACTTTCACTGCGAAACACGATATTTCGATGAATTTCATCGTTTCATGAATGTTTCGTGAAATAACCATTATTTAGAGAAGATTTAGCTTAGTTTTGAGATTTTATTGGATAACTAGCTACTTTCACTGCGAAACACGTTATTTCGTAGAATTTCATCGTTTCATGAAAGTTTCGTGAAATAACGATGATTTAGCGAAGATTTAGCTTAATTTTCATGTTTTCGTAGAAATCTATCTACTTTAACTGCGAAACACGTTATTTCGATGAATTTCAACGTTTCATGAATGTTTCGTGAAATAACCATGATTTAGCGAAGATTTAGCTTAATCTTCATGTTTTCGTAGATAACCTGCTGCTTTCACTGCGAAACACGTTATTTCGTGGAATTTCATTGTTTCGAGAATGTTTCGTGAAATAACCATGATTTACCGAAGATTTTGCTTAATTTTCATGTTTTCGTAGATATCAAGCTACTTTCACTGCGAACACGTTATTACGTTGAATTTCATCGTTTCATGAAATGTTTCGTGAAATAACCATGATTTGGCGTAGATTAAGCTTAATTTTGATGTTTTCATAGATATCAAGCTACTTTCACCGCGAAACACGTTATTTCGGTTAATTTCAATGTTTCATGAGTGTTTCGTGAAATAACCATGATTTACCGAAGATTTAGCGTAATTTTGATGTTTTAATGGATAGCTAGCTACTTTCACTGCGAAACACGTTATTTAGTTGAATTTCATCGTTTCATGAATGTTTCGTGAAATAACCATGACTAATCGAAGTTTTAGCTTAATTTTAATGTATTCAGAGATATCAATCTACTTTCACGGCGAAACACGTTATTTCGTTGAATTTCATCGTTTCATGAATGTTTCGTGAAATAACGATGATTTTGCGGAGAATTAGCTTAATATTGATGGTTTCATAGAAATCAAGCTACTTACACTGCGAAACACGTTATTTAGTTGAATTTCATCGTTTCACGAATGTTTCGTGAAATAACGATGATTTAGCGGAGATTTAGCTTAATATTGAAGGTTTCATAGAAATCAAGCTACTTTCACTGCGAAACACGTTATTTCGTTGATTTACATGTTTAATGAATGTTTCGTGAAATAACCGTGATTTACCGAAGATTTAGCTTAATTTTCATGTTTTCGTAGATATCAAGCTACTTTCACTGCGAAACACGTTATTTCGATGTATTTCATCTTTTCATGAATGTTTCGTGAAATAAATATGATTAAGCGTAGTTTTAGCTTAATTTTGATGTTTTCATAGATATCAATCTACTTTCACCGCGAAACACGTTATTCAGTTGAATTTCATCGTTTCATGAATGTTTCGTGAAGTAACCATGACTAAGCGAAGTTTTAGCTTCATTTTGATGTTTTCATAGATATCAATCTAGTTTCACTGCGAAACAGGTTATTTCGTTGAAGTTCATCGTTTCATGAATGTTTCGTGAAATAACGGTGATTTAGCGGAGATTTAGCTTAATATTGAAGGTTTCATAGAAATCAAGCTACTTTCACTGCGAAACACGTTATTTCGTTGAATTACATGTTTCATGACGGTTTCGTGAAATAACTGTGATTTACCGAAGATTTAGCTTAATTTTCATGTTTTCGAAGATATCAAGCTACTTTCAGTGCGAAACACGGTATTTCGATGTATTTCATCGTTTCATGAATGTTTCGTGAAATAACCATTATTTAGAGAAGATTTAGCTTAGTTTTGAGATTTTATTGGATAACTAGCTACTTTCACTGCTAAACAGGTTATTTCGTTGAAGTTCATCGTTTCATGAATGTTTCGTGAAATAACGGTGATTTAGCGAAGATTTAGCTTAATCTTCATGTTTTCGTAGATAACCTGCTGCTTTCACTGCGAAACACGTTATTTCGTGGAATTTCAGTGTTTCAAGTATGTTTCGTGAAATAACCATGATTTACCGAAGAGTTAGCTTAATTTTCATGTTTTCGTAGATATCAAGCTACTTTCACTGCGAAACACGTTTTTACGTTGAATTTCATCGTTTCATGAATGTTTCGTGAAATAACCATGATTTAGCGTAGATTATGCTTAATTTTGATGTTTTCATAGATATCAAGCTACTTTCACCGCGAAACACTTTATTTCGTTTAATTTCAATGTTTCA
Source organism: Tetragonula carbonaria (assembly GCA_032399595.1). Lineage (NCBI taxonomy): Eukaryota > Metazoa > Arthropoda > Insecta > Hymenoptera > Apidae > Tetragonula > Tetragonula carbonaria. Next base: position 12,139 of record JAUCRC010000101.1, read on the forward strand.
TGTGTGTTTCGTGAAATAACGATGATTTAGCGGAGAATTAGCTTAATATTGATGGTTTCATAGAAATCAAGCTACATACACTGCGAAACACGTTATTTAGTTGAATTTCATCGTTTCACGAATGTTTCGTGAAATAACGATGATTTAGCGGAGATTTAGCTTAATGTTGAAGGTTTCATAGAAATCAAGCTACATTCACTGCGAAACACGTTATTTCGTTGATTTACATGTTTAATGAATGTTTCGTGAAATAACCGTGATTTACCGAAGATTTAGCTTAATTTTGATGTTTTAATAGATATCAAGCTACTTTCACTGCGAAACACGTTATTTCGTCGAATTTCATCGTTTCATGAATGTTTCGTGAAATAACCATGATTTAGCGAAGATTTAGCTTAATCTACTTGTTTTCGTAGATATCAATACACTTTCACTGCGAAACACGTTATTTCGTTGAATTTCATTGTTTCATGAACGTTTCGTGAAATAACCATGATTTAACGGAGATTTAGCTTAATTTTCATGTTTTCGTAGATATCAAGCTACTTTCACTGCGAAACACGTTATTTCGATGTATTTCATCGTTTCATGAATGTTTCGTGAAATAACCATTATTTAGCGAAGATTTAGCTTAATTTTGATATTTTAATGGATAACTAGCTACTTTCACTGCGAAACTCGTTATTTCGTTGAATTTCATCGTTTCATGAATGTTTCGTGTAATAACGATGATTTAGCGAAGATTAAGCTTAATTTTCATGTTTTCGCAGATATCAAGCTACTTTCACTGCGAAACACGTTATTTCGAAGTATTTCCTCGTTTCATGAATGTTTCGTGAAATAACCATTATTTAGAGATGATTTAGCTAAATTTTGATATTTTAATGGATAACTAGCTACTTTCACTGCGAAACACGTTATTTCGTAGAATTTCATCGTTTCATGAATGTTTCGTGAAATAACGATGATTTAGCGAAGATTTAGCGTAATTTTGATGTTTTAATGGATAACTAGTTACTTTCACTGCGAAACACGTTATTTAGTTGAATTTCATCGTTTCATGAATGTTTCGTGTAATAACGATGATTTAGCGGAGATTTAGCTCAATATTGAAGGTTTCATAGAAATCAAGCTACTTTCACTGCGAAACACGTTATTTAGTTGAATTTCATCGTTTCATGAATGTTTCGTGAAATAACGATGATTTAGCGGAGATTTAGCTCAATATTGAAGGTTTCATAGAAATCAAGCTACTTTCACTGCGAAACACGTTATTTCGTTGAATTACATGTTTCATGAATGTTTCGTGAAATTACCGTGATTTACCGAAGATTTAGCTTAATTTTCATGTTTTCGTAGATATCAAGCTACTTTCAGTGCGAAACACGATATTTCGATGTATTTCATCGTTTCATGAATGTTTCGTGAAATAAACATTATTTAGCGAAGATTTAGCTTAATTTTGATATTTTAATGGATAACTAGCTACTTTCACTGCGAAACTCGTTATTTCGTTGAATTTCATCGTTTCATGAATGTTTCGTGAAATAACCATGATTTAGCGAAGATTTAGCTTAATCTTCATGTTTTCGTAGATATCAATACACTTTCACTGCGAAACACGTTATTTCGTTGAATTTCATTGTTTAATGAACGTTTCGTGAAATAACCATGATTTAACGGAGATTTAGCTTAATTTTCATGTTTTCGTAGATATCAAGCTACTTTCACTGCGAAACACGTTATTTCGATGTATTTCATCGTTTCATGAATGTTTCGTGAAATAACCATTATTTAGCGAAGATTTAGCTTAATTTTAATATTTTAATGGATAACTAGCTACTTTCACTGCGAAACTCGTTATTTCGTTGAATTTCATCGTTTCATGAATGTTTCGTGTAATAACGATGATTTAGCGAAGATTAAGCTTAATTTTCATGTTTTCGCAGATATCAAGCTACTTTCACTGCGAAACACGTTATTTCGAAGTATTTCCTCGTTTCATGAAAGTTTCGTGAAATAACCATTATTTAGAAATGATTTAGCTTAATTTTGATATTTTAATGGATAACTAGCTACTTTCACTGCGAAACACGTTATTTCGTAGAATTTCATCGTTTCATGAATGTTTCGTGAAATAACGATGCTTTAGCGAAGATTTAGCGTAATTTTGATGTTTTAATGGATAACTAGTTACTTTCACTGCGAAACACGTTATTTAGTTGAATTTCATCGTTTCATGAATGTTTCGTGAAATAACGATGATTTAGCGGAGATTTAGCTCAATATTGAAGGTTTCATAGAAATCAAGCTACTTTCACTGCGAAACACGTTATTTCGTTGAATTACATGTTTCATGAATGTTTCGTGAAATAACCTTGATTTACCGAAGATTTAGCTTAATTTTCATGTTTTCGTAGGTATCAAGCTACTATCAGTGCGAGACACGTAATTTCGATGTATTTCATCGTTTCATGAATGTTTCGTGAAATAACCATTATTTAGAGAAGATTTAGCTTAGTTTTGAGATTTTATTGGTTAACTAGCTACTTTCACTGCGAAACACGTTATTTCGTAGAATTTCATCGTTTCATGAAAGTTTCGTGAAATAACGATGATTTAGAGAAGATTTAGCTTAATTTTCATGTTTTCGTAGGAATAAAGCTACTTTAACTGCGAAACACGTTATTACGATGAATTTCATCGTTTCATGAAAGTTTCGTGAAATAACCATGATTTAGCGAAGATTTAGCTTAATCTTCATGTTTTCGTAGATATCAAGCTACTTTCACTGCGAAACACGTTATTTCGATGTATTTCATCGTTTCATGAATGTTTCGTGAAATAACCATTATTTAGCGAAGATTTAGCTTAAATTTGATATTTTAATGGATAACTAGCTACTTTCACTGCGAAACACGTTATTTCGTTGAATTTCATCGTTTCATGAATGTTTCGTGAAATAACGATGATTTAGCGAAGATTAAGCTTAATTTTCATGTTTTCGCAGATATCAAGCTACTTTCACTGCGAAACACGTTATTTCGATGTATTTCATCGTTTCATGAATGTTTCGTGAAATAACCATTATTTAGCGAAGATTTATCTTAATTTTGATATTTTAATGGATAACTAGCTACTTTCACTGCGAAACACGTTATTTCGTTGAAATTCATCGTTTCATGAATGTTTCGTGAAATAACGATGATTTAGCGGAGATTTAGCGTAATTTTGATGTTTTAATGGATAACTAGTTACTTTCACTGCGAAACACGTTATTTAGTTGAATTTCATCGTTTCATGAATGTTTCGTGAAATAACCATGACTAATCGAAGTTTTAGCTTAATTTGGATGCTTTCATAGATATCAATCTACTAACACCGCGAAACACGTTATTTCGTTGAATTTCATCGTTTCATTAATGTTTCGTGAAATAACGATGATTTAGCGGAGAATTAGCTTAATATTGATGGTCTCTTAGAAATCAAGCTACTTTCACTGCGAAACACGTTATTTAGTTGAATTTCATCGTTTCATGAATGTTTCGTGAAATAACGATGATTTAGCGAAGATTTAGCTTAATCTTCATGTTTTCGCAGATATCAAGCTACTTTCACTGCGAAACACGTTATTTCGTTGAATTACATGTTTCATGAATGTTTCGTGAAATAACCGTGACTTACCGAAGATTTAGCTTAATTTTCATGTTTTCGTAGATATCAAGCTACTTTCAGTGCGAAACACGATATTTCGATGTATTTCATCGTTTCATGAATGTTTCGTGAAATAACCATTATTTAGAGAAGATTTAGCTTAGTTTTGAGATTTTATTGGATAACTAGCTACTTTCACTGCGAAACACGTTATTTCGTAGAATTTCATCGTTTCATGAAAGATTCGTGAAATAACGATGATTTAGCGAAGATTTAGCTTAATTTTCATGTTTTCGTAGAAATCAAGCTACTTTAACTGCGAAACACGTTATTTCGATGAATTTCATCGTTTCATGAATGTTTCGTGAAATAACCATGATTTAGCGAAGATTTAGCTTAATCTTCATGTTTTCGATTATAACCTGCTGCTATCACTGCGAAACACGTTATTTCGTTGAATTTCATTGTTTAATGAACGTTTCGTGAAATAACCATGATTTAACGGAGATTTAGCTTAATTTTCATGTTTTCGTAGATATCAAGCTACTTTCACTGCGAAACACGTTATTTCGATGTATTTCATCGTTTCATGAATGTTTCGTGAAATAACCATTATTTAGCGAAGATTTAGCTTAATTTTAATATTTTAATGGATAACTAGCTACTTTCACTGCGAAACTCGTTATTTCGTTGAATTTCATCGTTTCATGAATGTTTCGTGTAATAACGATGATTTAGCGAAGATTAAGCTTAATTTTCATGTTTTCGCAGATATCAAGCTACTTTCACTGCGAAACACGTTATTTCGAAGTATTTCCTCGTTTCATGAAAGTTTCGTGAAATAACCATTATTTAGAAATGATTTAGCTTAATTTTGATATTTTAATGGATAACTAGCTACTTTCACTGCGAAACACGTTATTTCGTAGAATTTCATCGTTTCATGAATGTTTCGTGAAATAACGATGCTTTAGCGAAGATTTAGCTTAATTTTGATGTTTTAATGGATAACTAGTTACTTTCACTGCGAAACACGTTATTTAGTTGAATTTCATCGTTTCATGAATGTTTCGTGAAATAACGATGATTTAGCGGAGATTTAGCTTAATATTGAAGGTTTCATAGAAATCAAGCTACTTTCACTGCGAAACACGTTATTTCGTTGAATTACATGTTTCATGAATGTTTCGTGAAATAACAATGATTTAGCGAAGATTTAGCTTAATTTTCCTGTTTTCGTAGATATCAAGCTACTTTCACTGCGAAACACGTTATTTAGTTGAATTTCATCGTTTCATCAATGTTTCGTGAAATAACGCTGATTTAGCGGAGATTTAGCTTAATATTGAAGGTTTCATAGAAATCAAGCTACTTTCACTGCGAAACACGTTATTTCGTTTAATTTCAATGTTTCATGAATGTTTCGTGAAATAACGATGATTTAGCGGAGATTTAGCTTAATTTTGATGGTTTCATAGAAATCAAGCTACTTTCACTGCGAAACACGTTATTTAGTTGAATTTCATCGTTTCATGAATGTTTCGTGTGAAATGACCATGATTTAGCGTAGATTTAGCTTAATTTTGATGTTTTCATATATATCAATCTAGTTTCACCGCGAAACAGGTTATTTCGTTGAATTTCATCGTTTCATGATTGTTTCGTGAAATAACCATGACTAAGCGAAGTTTTAGCTTAATTTTGATGTTTTCATAGATATCAATCTAGTTTCACCGCGAAACAGGTTATTTCGTTGAATTTCATTGTTTCATGAATGTTTCGTGAAATAACGATGATTTAGCGGAGATTTAGCTTAATATTGAAGGTTTCATAGAAATCATGCTATTTTCACTGCTAAACACGTTATTTCGTTGAATTACTTGTTTCATGAATGTTTCGTGAGATAACCATGATTTAGCGAAAATTTACCTTAATTTTCATGTTTTCGTAGGTATCAAGCTACTTTCACTGCGAAACACGTTATTTCGTTGAATTTCATCGTTTCATGAATGTTTCGTGAAATAACCATGATTTAGCGTAGATTTAGCTTAATTTTGAAGTTTTCATAGATATTAAGCTACTTTCACCGCGAAACACGTTATTTCGTTGAATTTCAATGTTTCATGAGTGTTTCGTGAAATAACCATGATTTACCGAAGATTTAGTGTAATTTAGATGTTTTAATGGATAACTAGCTGCTTTCACTGCGAAACACGTTATTTAGTTGAATATCATCGTTTCATGAATGATTCGTGAAATAACCATGACTAATCGAAGTTTTAGCTTAATTTTGATGTTTTCGTAGATATCAATCTACTTTCACCGCGAAACACGTTATTTCGTTGAATTTCATCGTTTCATGAATGTTTCGTGAAATAACGATGATTTAGCGGAGAATTAGCTTAATATTGATGGCTTCTAGAATTCAAGCTACTTTCACTGCGAAACACGTTATTTCGTTGAATTTCATCGTTTCATGAATGTTTCGTGAAATAACCACGATTTAGCGTAGATTTATGTTAATTTTGATGTTTTCGTAGATATCAAGCAACTTTCACCGCGAAACACGTTATTCAGTTGAATTTCTTCGTTTCATGAATGTTTCGAGAAATAACCATGACGAAGCGAAGTTTTAGCTTAATTTTGATGTTTTCACAGATATCAATCTAGTTTCACCGCGAAACAGGTTATTTCGTTGAATTTCATCATTTCATGAATATTTCGTGAAATAACGATGATTTAGCGGAGATTTAGCTAATTATTGAAGGTTTCATAGAAATCAAGCTACTTTCACTGCGAAACACGTTATTTCGTTTAATTACATGTTTAATGAATGTGTCGTGAAATAACCATAATTTAGCGAAGATTTAGCTTAATTTTCATGTTTTCGTAGATATCAATCTACTTTCACCGCGAAACACGTTATTGCGTTGAATTTCATCGTTTCATGAATGTTTCGTGAAATAACGATGATATAGCGGGGAATTAGCTTAATATTGATGGTTTCATAGAAATCAAGCTAGTTTCACTGCGAAACACGTTATTTAGTTGAATTTCATGTTTCATGAATGTTTCGTGAAATAACAATGATTTAGGGAAGATTTAGCTTAATTTTCATGTTTTCGTAGATATCAAGCTACTTTCACTGCGAAACACGTTATTTCGTTGAATTTCATCGTTTCATGAATGTTTCGTGAAATAACCATGATTAAGCGTAGATTTATGTTAATTTTGATGTTTTCATAGATATCAAGCTACTTTCACTGCGAAACACGTTATTTAGTTGAATTTCATCGTTTCATGAATGTTTCGTGAAATATCCATGACTAATCGAAGTTTTAGCTTAATTTTGATGTTTTCATAGATATCAATCTAGTTTCACCGCGTAACAGGTTATTCCGTTGAATTTCATTGTTTCATGAATGTTTCGTGAAATAACGATGATTTAGCGGAGAATTAGTTTAATAATGATGGTTTCATAGAAATCAAGCTACTTTCATTGCGAAACACGTTATTTAGTTGAATTTCATCGTTTAACGAATGGTTCGTGAAATAACGCTGATTTAGCTGAGATTTAGCTTAATATTGAAGGTTTCATAGAAATCAAGCTACTTTCACTGCGAAACACGTAATTTCGTTGATTTACATGTTTCATGAATGTTTCGTGAGATAACCGTGATTTACCGAATATTTAGCTTAATTTTCATGTTTTCGTAGATATCAAGCGACTTTCACTGCGAAACACGTTATTTCGATGTATTTCATCGTTTCATGGATGTTTCGTGAAATAACCATGATTAAGCTAAGTTTTAGCTTAATTTTGATGTTTTCATAGATATCAATCTACTTTCACCGCGAAACACGTTATTCAGTTGAATTTCATCGTTTCATGAATGTTTCGTGAAATAACCATGACGAAGCGAAGTTTCAGCTTAATTTTGATGTTTTCATAGATATCAATCTAGTTTCACCGCGAAACAGGTTATTTCGTTGAATTTCATCGTTTCATGAATGTTTCGTGAAATAACAATTTTTTAGCGGAGATTTAGCTTAACATTGAAGGTTTCATAGAAATCAAGCTACTTTGACTGCGAAACACGTTATTTCGTTGAATTACATGTTTCATGAATGTTTCGCGAAATAACAATGATTTAGCGAAGATTTAGCTTAATTTTCCTGTTTTCTTAGATATCAAGCTACTTTCACTGCGAAACACGTTATTTCGTTGAATTTCATCGTTTCATGAATGTTTCGTGAAATAACCATGATTTAGCGCAGATTTATGTTAATTTTGATGTTTTCATAGATATCAAGCTACTTTCACCGCGAAATCCGTAATTTCGTTTAATTTCAATGTTTCATGAATGTTTCGTGAAATAACGATGATATAGCGGAGAATTAGCTTAATATTGATGGTTTCACAGAAATCAAGCTACTTTCACTGCGAAACACGTAATTTAGTTGAATTTCATCGTTTCATCAATGTTTCGTGAATTAACCATGACTAAGCGAAGTTTCAGCTTAATTTTGATGTTTTCATAGATATCAATCTACTTTCACCGCGAAACAGGTTATTTCGTTGAATTTCATCGTTTCATGAATATTTCGTGAAATAACGATGATTTAGCGGAGATTTAGCTTAATATTGAAGGTTTCATAGAAATCAAGCTACTTTCACTGCGAAACACGTTATTTCGTTTAATTACATGTTTCATGAATGTGTCGTGAAATAACCATAATTTAGCGAAGATTTAGCTTAATTTTGATGTTTTCATATATATCAATCTAGTTTCACCGCGAAACAGGTTATTTCGTTGAATTTCATCGTTTCATGAATGTTTCGTGAAATAACCATGACTAAGCGAAGTTTTAGCTTAATTTTGATGCTTTCATAGATATCAATCTAGTTTCGCCGCGAAACAGGTTATTTCGTTGAATTTCATTGTTTCATGAATGTTTCGTGAAATAACGATGATTTAGCGGAGATTTAGCTTAATATTGAAGGTTTCATAGAAATCAAGCTATTTTCACTGCTAAACACGTTATTTCGTTGAATTACTTGTTTCATGAATGTTTCGTGAGATAACCATGATTTAGCGAAAGTTTGCCTTAATTCTCATGGTTTCGTAGATATCAAGCTACTTTCACTGCGAAACACCTTATTTCGTTGAATTTCATCGTTTCATGAATGGTTCGTGAAATAACGCTCATTTAGCTGAGATTTAGCTTAATATTGAAGGTTTCATAGAAATCAAGCTACTTTCACTGCGAAACACGAAATTTCGTTGATTTACATGTTTCATGAATGTTTCGTGAGATAACCGTGATTTACCGAATATTTAGCTTAATTTTCATGTTTTCGTAGATATCAAGCGACTTTCACTGCGAAACACGTTATTTCGATGTATTTCATCGTTTCATGGATGTTTCGTGAAATAACCATGATTAAGCTAAGTTTTAGCTTAATTTTGATGTTTTCATAGATATCAATCTACTTTCACCGCGAAACACGTTATTCAGTTGAATTTCATCGTTTCATGAATGTTTCGTGAAATAACCATGACGAAGCGAAGTTTTAGCTTAATTTTGATGTTTTCATAGATATCAATCTAGTTTCACCGCGAAACAGGTTATTTCTTTGAATTTCATCGTTTCATGAATGTTTCGTGAAATAACGATCATTTAGCGGAGATTTAGCTTAACATTGAAGGTTTCATAGAAATCAAGCTACTTTGACTGCGAAACACGTTATTTCGTTGAATTACATGTTTCATGAATGTTTCGTGAAATAACAATGATTTAGCGAAGATTTAGCTTAATTTTCCTGTTTTCGTAGATATCAAGCTACTTTCACTGCGAAACGCGTTATTTCGTTGAATTTCATCGTTTCATGAATGTTTCGTGAAATAACCATGATTTAGCGCAGATTTATGTTAATTTTGATGTTTTCATAGATATCAAGCTACTTTCACGGCGAAATCCGTAATTTCGTTTAATGTCAATGTTTCATGAATGTTTCGTGAAATAACGATGATATAGCGGAGAATTAGCTTAATATTGATGGTTTCATAGAAATCAAGCTACTTTCACTGCGAAACACGTAATTTAGTTGAATTTCATCGTTTCATCAATGTTTCGTGAATTAACCATGACTAAGCGAAGTTTTAGCTTAATTTTGATGTTTTCATAGATATCAATCTACTTTCACCGCGAAACAGGTTATTTCGTTGAATTTCATCGTTTCATGAATATTTCGTGAAATAACGGTGATTTAGCGGAGATTTAGCTTAATATTGAAGGTTTCATAGTAATCAAGCTACTTTCACTGCGAAACACGTAATTTCGTTTAATTACATGTTTAATGAATGTGTCGTGAAATAACCATAATTTAGCGAAGATTTAGCTTAATTTTGATGTTTTCATATATATCAATCTAGTTTCACCGCGAAACAGGTTATTTCGTTGAATTTCATCGTTTCATGAATGTTTCGTGAAATAACCATGACTAAGCGAAGTTTTAGCTTAATTTTGATGCTTTCATAGATATCAATCTACTTTCGCCGCGAAACAGGTTATTTCGTTGAATTTCATTGTTTCATGAATGTTTCGTGAAATAACGATGATTTAGCGGAGATTTAGCTTAATATTGAAGGTTTCATAGAAATCAAGCTATTTTCACTGCTAAACACGTTATTTCGTTGAATTACTTGTTTCATGAATGTTTCGTGAGATAACCATGATTTAGCGAAAGTTTGCCTTAATTCTCATGGTTTCGTAGATATCAAGCTACTTTCACTGCGAAACACGTTATTTCGTTGAATTTCATCGTTTCATGAATGGTTCGTGAAATAACGCTGATTTAGCTGAGATTTAGCTTAATATTGAAGGTTTCATAGAAATCAAGCTACTTTCACTGCGAAACACGAAATTTCGTTGATTTACATGTTTCATGAATGTTTCGTGAGATAACCGTGATTTACCGAATATTTAGCTTAATTTTCATGTTTTCGTAGATATCAAGCGACTTTCACTGCGAAACACGTTATTTCGATGTATTTCATCGTTTCATGGATGTTTCGTGAAATAACCATGATTAAGCTAAGTTTTAGCTTAATTTTGATGTTTTCATAGATATCAATCTACTTTCACCGCGAAACACGTTATTCAGTTGAATTTCATCGTTTCATGAATGTTTCGTGAAATAACCATGACGAAGCGAAGTTTTAGCTTAATTTTGATGTTTTCATAGATATCAATCTAGTTTCACCGCGAAACAGGTTATTTCGTTGAATTTCATCGTTTCATGAATGTTTCGTGAAGTAACGATGATTTAGCGGAGATTTAGCTTAATATTGAAGGTTTCATAGAAATCAAGCTACTTTCACTGCGAAACACGTTATTTCGTTTCAATAATCTTTGCCATGAATATTTCGTGAAATAACAATGATTTAGCGAAGATTTAGCTTAATTTTCCTGTTTTCGTGCAATATCGCTACTTTCACTGCGAAACGCGTTATTTCGTTGAATTTCATCGTTTCATGAATGTTTCGTGAAATAACGATGATTTAGCGGAGATTTAGCTTAATATTGAAGGTTTCATAGAAATCAAGCTACTTTCACTGCGAAACACGTAATTTCGTTGATTTACATGTTTCATGAATGTTTCGTGAGATAACCGTGATTTACCGAATATTTAGCTTAATTTTCATGTTTTCGTAGATATCAAGCTACTTTCACTGCGAAAAACGTTATTTCGATGTATTTCATCGTTTCATGGATGTATTCGTGAAATAACCATGATTAAGCTAAGTTTTAGCTTAATTTTGATGTTTTCATAGATATCAATCTACTTTCACCGCGAAACACGTTATTCAGTTGAATTTCATCGTTTCATGAATGTTTCGTGAAATAACCATGACGAAGCGAAGTTTTAGCTTAATTTTGATGTTTTCATAGATATCAATCTAGTTTCACCGCGAAACAGGTTATTTCGTTGAATTTCATCGTTTCATGAATGTTTCGTGAAATAACGATGATTTAGCGGAGATTTAGCTTAACATTGAAGGTTTCATAGAAATCAAGCTACTTTCACTGCGAAACACGTTATTTCGTTGAATTACATGTTTCATGAATGTTTCGTGAGATAACCGTGATTTACCGAATATTTAGCTTAATTTTCATGTTTTCGTAGGTATCAAGCTACTTTCACTGCGAAACACGTTATTTAGTTGAATTTCATCGTTTCATGAATGTTTCGTGAAATGACCATGATTTAGCGTAGATTTAGCTTAATTTTGATGTTTTCATATATATCAAGCTACTTTCAGCGCGAAATCCGCAATTTCGTTTAATTTCAATGTTTCATGAATGTTTCGTGAAATAACGATGATATAGCGGAGAATTAGCTTAATAATGATGGTTTCATAGAAATCAAGCTACTTTCACTGCGAAACACGTAATATAGTTGAATTTCATCGTTTCATCAATGTTTCGTGAATAAACCATGACTAAGCGAAGTTTTAGCTTAATTTTGATGTTTTCATAGATATCAATCTACTATCACCGCGAAACAGGTTATTTCGTTGAATTTCATCGTTTCATGAATATTACGTGAACTAACGGTGATTTAGCGTTGATTTAGCTTAATATTGAAGGTTTCATAGAAATCAAGCTTCTTTCACTGCGAAACACGTTATTTCGTTTAATTACATGTTTCATGAATGTGTCGTGAAATAACCATAATTTAGCGAAGATTTAGATTAATTTTCATGTTTCCGTAGATATCAATCAACTTTCACCGCGAAACACGTTATTTCGTTGAATTTCATCGTTTCATAAATGTTTCGTGAAATAACGATGATTTAGCGGAGAATTAGCTTAATATTGATGGTTTCATAGTAATCAGGCTACTTTCACTGCGAAACACGTTATTTAGTTGAATTTCATCGTTTCATGAATATTTCGTGAAATGACAATGATTTAGCGTAGATTTAGCTTAATTTTGATGTTTTCATATATATCAATCTAGTTTCACCGCGAAACAGGTTATTTCGTTGAATTTCATCGTTTCAAGAATGTTTCGTGAAATAACCATGACTAAGCGAAGTTTTAGCTTAATTTTGATGTTTTCATAGATATCAATCTAGTTCGCCGCGAAACAGATTATTTCGTTGAATTTCATTGTTTCATGAATGTTTCGTGAAATAACGATGATTTAGCGGAGATTTAGCTTAATATTGAAGGTTTCATAGAAATCAAGCTATTTTCACTGCTAAACACGTTATTTCGTTGAATTACTTGTTTCATGAATGTTTCGTGAGATAACCATGATTTAGCGAAAATTTACCTTAATTTTCATGGTTTCGTAGATATCAAGCTACTTTCACTGCGAAACACGTTATTTCGTTGAATTTCATCGTTTCATGAATGTTTCGTGAAATAACAGTGATTTAGCGTAGATTTAGCTTAATTTTGATGTTTTCATAGATATCAAGCTACTTTCACCGCGAAACACGTTATTTCGTTGAATTTCAATGTTTCATGAGTGTTTCGTGAAATAACCATGATTTACCGAAGATTTAGCGTAATTTAGATGTTTTAATGGATAACTAGCTACTTTCACTGCGAAACACGTTATTTAGTTGAATATCATCGTTTCATGAATGTTTCGTGAAATAACCATGACTAATCGAAGTTTTAGCTTAATTTTGATGTTTTCGTAGATATCAATCTACTTTCACCGCGAAACACGTTATTTCGTTGAATTTCATCGTTTCATGAATGTTTCGTGAAATAACGATGATTTAGCGGAGAATTAGCTTAATATTGATGGCTTCTAGTAATCAAGCTACTTTCACTGCGAAACACGTTATTTCGTTGAATTTCATCGTTTCATGAATGTTTCGTGAAATAACCATGATTTAGCGTAGATTTAGGTTAATTTTGATGTTTTCATAGATATCAAGCTACTTTCACCGCGAAATCCGTAATTTCGTTTAATTTCAATGTTTCATGAAAGTTTCGTGAAATAACGAAGATATAGCGGAGAATTAGCTTAATATTGATGGTTTCATAGAAATCAAGCTAGTTTCACTGCGAAACACGTTATTTAGTTGAATTTCATCGTTTCATGAATTTTTCGTGAATTAAGCATGACTAAGCGAAGTTTTAGCTTAATTTTGATTGTTTCATAGATATAAATCTACTTTCACCGCGAAACAGGTTATTTCGTTGAATTTCATCGTTTCATGAATATTTCGTGAAATGACGATGATTTAGCGGAGATTTAGCTTAATATTGAAGGTTTCATAGAAATCAAGCTACTTTCACTGCGAAACACGTTATTTCGTTGAATTACATGTTTCATGAATGTTTCGTGAAATAACAATGATTTAGCGAAGATTTAGCTTAATTTTGATGTTTTCATAGACATCAATCTACTTTCACCGCGAAACAGGTTATTTCGTTGAATTTCATCGTTTCATGAATGTTTCGTGAAATAACAATGACTAATCGAAGTTTTAGCTTAATTTTGATGTTTTCATAGATATCAATCTAGTTTCACCGCGTAACAGGTTATTCCGTTGAATTTCATTGTTTCATGAATGTTTCGTGAAATAACGATGATTTATCGGAGAACTAGTTTAATATTGATGGTTTCATAGAAATCAAGCTACTTTCATTGCGTAACACGTTACTTAGTTGAATTTCATCGTTTAACGAATGGTTCGTGAATTAACGCTGATTTAGCTGAGATTTAGCTTAATATTGATGGTTTCAAAGAAATCAAGCTACTTTCACTGCGAAACACGTGATTTCGTTGATTTACATGTTTCATGAATGTTTCGTGAGATAACCGTGATTTACCGAATATTTAGCTTAATTTTCATGTTTTCGTAGATATCAAGCGACTTTCACTGCGAAACACGTTATTTCGATGTATTTCAACGTTTCATGGATGTTTCGTGAAATAACCATGATTAAGCTAAGTTTTAGCTTAATTTTGATGTTTTCATAGATATCAATCTACTTTCACCGCGAAACACGTTATTCAGTTGAATTTCATTGTTTCATGAATGTTTCGTGAAATAACCATGACGAAGCGAAGTTTTAGCTTAATTTTGATGTTTTCATAGATATCAATCTAGTTTCACCGCGAAACAGGTTATTTCGTTGAATTTCATCGTTTCATGAATGTTTCGTGAAATAACGATGATTTAGCGGAGATTTAGCTTAACATTGAAGGTTTCATAGAAATCAAGCTACTTTCACTGCGAAACACGTAATTTAGTTGAATTTCATCGTTTCATCAATGTTTCGTGAATTAACCATGACTAAGCGAAGTTTTAGCTTAATTTTGATGTTTTCTTAGATATCAATCTACTTTCACCGCGAAACAGGTTATTTCGTTGAATTTCATCGTTTCATGAATATTTCGTGAAATAACGATGATTTAGCGGAGATTTAGCTTAATATTGAAGGTATCATAGAAATCAAGCTACTTTCACTGCGAAACACGTTATTTCGATTAATTACATGTTTCATGAATGTGTCGTGAAATAACCTTAATTTAGCGAAGATTTAGCTTAATTTTCATGTTTTCGTAGATATCAAACTACTTTCACCGCGAAACACGTTATTTCGTTGAATTTCATCGTTTCATGAATGTTTCGTGAAATAACGATGATTTAGCGGAGAATTAGCTTAATATTGATGGTTTCATAGAAATCAGGCTACTTTCACTGCGAAACACGTTATTTCGTTGAATTTCATCGTTTCATGAATGTTTCGTGAAATAACCATGATTTAGCAATGATTTAGCGTAATTTTGATGTTTTAATGGATAACTAGCTACTTTCACTGCGAATCACGTTATTTTGTTGAATTTCATCGT
Organism: Tetragonula carbonaria; assembly: GCA_032399595.1. Taxonomy (NCBI): domain Eukaryota; kingdom Metazoa; phylum Arthropoda; class Insecta; order Hymenoptera; family Apidae; genus Tetragonula; species Tetragonula carbonaria. The sequence continues at coordinate 27,686 of JAUCRC010000101.1, forward strand.
TCCATGAATGTTTCGTGAAATAACCATGACTAAGCGAAGTTTTAGCTTAATTTTGATGTTTTCATAGATATCAATCTACTTTCACCGCGAAACAGGTTATTTCGTTGATTTTCATCATTTCATGAATGTTTCGTGAAATAACGATGATTTAGCGGAGATTTAGCTTAATATTGAAGGTTTCATAGAAAACAAGCTACTTTCACTGCTAAACACGTTATTTCGTTGAATTTCATCGTTTCATGAATGTTTCGTGAAATAACCAAGACTAAGCGAAGTTTTAGCATAATTTTGATGTTTTCATAGATATCAATCTTCCTTCACCGCGAAAGAGGTTATTTCGTTGAATTTCATCGTTTCATGGATGTTTCGTGAAATAACGCTGAATTATCGGAGATTTAGCTTAATATTGAAGGTTTCATAGAAATCAAGCTACTTTCACTGCGAAACACGTTATTTCGTTGAATTACATGGTTCATGAATGTTTCGTGATATAACCGTGATTTACCGAAGATTTAGCTTAATTTTCATTTTTCTTAGATATCAAGCTAGTTTCACTGCGAAACACGTTATTTCGTTGATTTTCATCGTTTCATGAATGTTTCGTGAAATAACCATGACTTAGCGAAGTTTTATCTTAATTTTGATGTTTTCATGGATATCTAGCTACTTTCACTGCGAAACACGTTATTTCTATGAATTTCATCGTTTCATGAATGTTTCGTGAAATAACCATGATTTAGCGTAGATTTAGCTTAATTTTGATGTTTTCATAGATATCAAGCTACTTTCACCGCGAAACACGTTATTTCGTTGAATTTCAATGTTTCATGAGTGTTTCGTGAAATAACCATGATTTACCGAAGATTTAGCGTAATTTAGATGTTTTAATGGATAACAAGCTACTTTCACTGCGAAACACGTTATTTAGTTGAATATCATCGTTTCATGAATGTTTCGTGAAATAACCATGACTAATCGAAGTTTTAGCTTAATTTTGATGTTTTCATAGATATCAATCTACTTTCACCGCGAAACACGTTATTTCGTTGAATTCCATCGTTTCATGAATGTTTCGTGAAATAACGATGATTTAGCGGAGATTTAGCTTAACATTGAAGGTTTCATAGAAATCAAGCTACTTTCACTGCGAAACACGTTATTTCGTTGAATTACATGTTTCATGAATGTTTCGTGAAATAACAATGATTTAGGTAAGATTTAGCTTAATTTTCATGTTTTCGTAGATATCAAGCTACTTTCACTGCGAAACACGTTATTTCGTTGAATTTCATCGTTTCATGAATGTTTCGTGAAATAACCATCATTTAGCGTAGATTTATGTTAATTTTGATGTTTTCATAGATATCAAGCTACTTTCACCGCGAAATCCGTAATTTCGTTTAATTTCAATGTTTCATGAAAGATTCGTGAAATAACCATTGATATAGCGGAGAATTAGCTTAATATTGATGGTTTCATAGAAATCAAGCTAGTTTCACTGCGAAACACGTTATTTAGTTGAATTTCATCGTTTCATGAATTTTTCTTGAATTAAGCATGACTAAGTGAAGTTTTAGCTTAATTTTGATGTTTTCATAGATATAAATCTAGTCTCCACTGCCGAAACATGTTATTTAGTTGAATTTCATCGTTTTATGAACTTTTCTCTAATCAAGATGACTAAGCGAAGTTTTAGCTTAATTTTGATGTTTTCCAGAGATATAAGCTCACTTTCACTGCGAAAAGAGTTACGATTGTTTAATTTTTATCGTTCATGAATATTTCGTGAAATAACGATGGTTTAGTGGGGTATCAAGCTAATATTGAAGGTTTCATAAGAATCAAGCCACCTTCATGCGAAATATGTTATTTTTGTCGAATTACATGTTTCATGAATGTTTTAAATAACATGAATTTAGTGAAGATTTAGCTGAAGTCTTCAGTGTTTTTGTAGATATCAAGCTACTTTTAGCTGTGCGAAACACGTTATCATTCTGTTGAATTCATTGTTTCATGAATGTTTCGTGAAATAACCATGATTTAGCGTAGATTTATGTTAATTTTGATGTTTTCATAGATATCAAGCTACTTTCACCGCGAAATCCGTAATTACGTTTAATTTCAATGTTTCATGAATGTTTCGTGAAATAACGATGATATAGCGGAGAATTAGAAAAATATTGATGGTTTCATAGAAATCAAGCTACTTTCACTGCGAAACACGTTATTTAGTTGAATTTCATCGTTTCATGAATTTTTCGTTAATAAAGCATGACTAAGCGAAGTTTTAGCTTAATTTTGATGTTTTCATAGATATCAATCTACTTTCACGGCGAAACAGGTTATTTCGTTGAATTTCATCGTTTCATGAATGTTTCGTGAAATAACCATGACTAATCGAAGTTTTAGCTTAATTTTGATGTTTTCATAGATATCAATCTAGTTTCACCGCGTAACAGGTTATTCCGTTGAATTTCATTGTTTCATGAATGTTTCGTGAAATAACGATTATTTAGCGGAGATTTAGCTTAATATTGAAGGTATCATAGAAATCAAGCTACTTTCACTGCGAAACACGTTATTTCGTTGAATATCATGTTTCATGAATGTTTCGTGAAACAACCATGATTTAGCGAAGATTTAGCTTAATTTTCATGTTTTCGTAGATATCAATCTACTTTCACTGCGAAACACGTTACTTCGTAGAATTTCATCGTTTCATGAATGTTTCGTGAAATAACGATGATTTAGCGGAGATTTAGCTTAATATTGCAGGTTTCTTGAAATCAAGCTACTTTCACCGCGAAATACGTTATTTCGTTGAATTTCATCGTTTCATGAATGTTTCGTGAAATAACGATGATTTAGCGGAGAATTAGCTTAATATTGATGGTTTCATAGAAATCAAGCTACTTTCACTGCGAAACACGTTATTTCGTTGAATTTCATCGTTTCATGAATGTTTCGTTAAATAACCATGATTTAGCGTAGATTTAGCTTAATTTTGATGTTTTCATAGATATTAAGCTACTTTCACCGCGGCACACGTTATTTCGTTTATTTTCAATGTTTCATGAATGTTTCGTGAAGTAACCATGATTTACCGAAGATTTAGCGTAATTTTGATGTTTTAATGGATAACTAGCTACTTTCACTGCGAAACACGTTATTTTGTTTAATTTCATCGTTTCATGAATGTTTCGTGAAATAACCATGACTAATCGAAGTTTTAGCTTAATTTTGATGTTTTCATAGATGTCAATCTACTTTCACCGCGAAACACGTTATTTCGTTGAATTTCATCGTTTCATGAATGTTTCGTGAAATAACCATGATTTACCGAAGATTTAGCGTAATTTTGATGTTTTAATGGATAACTAGCTACTTTCACTGCGAAACACGTTATTTTGTTGAATTTCATCGTTTCATGAATGTTTCGTGAAATAACCATGACTAATCGAAGTTTTAGCTTAATTTTGATGTTTTCATAGATATCAATCTAGTTTCACCGCGTAACAGGTTATTCCGTTGAATTTCATTGTTTCATGAATGTTTCGTGAAATAACGATTATTTAGCGGAGATTTAGCTTAATATTGAAGGTATCATAGAAATCAAGCTACTTTCACTGCGAAACACGTTATTTCGTTGAATATCATGTTTCATGAATGTTTCGTGAAACAACCATGATTTAGCGAAGATTTTGCTTAATTTTCATGTTTTCGTAGATATCAATCTACTTTCACTGCGAAACACGTTATTTCGTTGAATTTCATCCTTTCACGAATGTTTCGTGAAATAACGATGATTTAGCGGAGATTTAGCATAATATTGCAGGTTTCATAGAAATCAAGCTACTTTCACCGCGAAATACGTTATTTCGTTGAATTTCATCGTTTCATGAATGTTTCGTGAAATAACGATGATTTAGCGGAGAATTAGATTAATTTTCATGTTTTCATGGATATCTAGCTACTTTCACTGCGAAACACGTTATTTCGTTGTATTTAATCGTTTCATGAATGTTTCGTTAAAAAACCATGATTTAGCGTAGATTTAGCTTAATTTTGATGTTTTCATGGATATCTAGCTACTTTCACTGCGAAACACGTTATTTCGTTGAATTTAATCGTTTCATGAATGTTTCGTTAAAAAACCATGATTTAGCGAAGATTTAGCTTAATTTTCATGTTTTCGTAGATATCAAGCTACTTTCACTGCGTAACACGTTATTTCGTTGAATTTCATCGTTTCATGAATATTTCGTGAAATAACCATGTTTAGCGGAGATTTAGCTTAATATTGAAGGTTTCATAGAAATCAAGCTACTTTCACTGCGAAACACGTTATTTCGTTGAATTACATGTTTCATGAATGTTTCGTGAAATAACAATGATTTAGCGAAGATTTAGCTTAATTTTCATGTTTTCGTAGATATCAAGCTACTTTCACTGCGTAACACGTTATTTCGTTGAATTTCATCGTTTCATGAATGTTTCGTGAAATAACCATGATTTAGCGTAGATTTATGTTAATTTTGATGTTTTCATAGATATCAAGCTACTTTCACCGCGAAATCCGTAATTACGTTTAATTTCAATGTTTCATGAATGTTTCGTGAAATAACGATGATATAGCGGAGAATTAGAAAAATATTGATGGTTTCATAGAAATCAAGCTACTTTCACTACGAAACACGTTATTTAGTTGAATTTCATCGTTTCATGAATTTTTCTTGAATTAAGCATGACTAAGCGAAGTTTTAGCTTAATTTTGATGTTTTCATAGATATAAATCTACTTTCACCGCGAATCAGGTTATTTCGTTGAATTTCATCGTTTCATGAATATTTCGTGAAATAACCATCATTTAGCGTAGATTTATGTTAATTTTGATGTTTTCATAGATATCAAGCTACTTTCACCGCGAAATCCGTAATTTCGTATAATTTCAATGTTTCATGAAAGTTTCGTGAAATAACGATGATATAGCGGAGAATTAGCTTAATATTGATGGTTTCATAGAAATCAAGCTAGTTTCACTGCGAAACACGTTATTTAGTTGAATTTCATCGTTTCCTGAATTTTTCTTGAATTAAGCATGACTAAGCGAAGTTTTAGCTTAATTTTGATGTTTTCATAGATATAAATCTACTTTTTACGGCGAAATAGGCCATTTCGTTGAATTTCATCGTTTCATGAGATTCTCGCGAAATAACGATGATTTAGCGGAGATTTACATAATATGAAGGTTTCATAGAAATCAAGCTACTTTCACTGCGAAACACGTTATTTCGTTGAATTACATGTTTCATGAATGTTTCGTGAAATAACAATGATTTAGCGAAGATTTAGCTTAATTTTCATGTTTTCGTAGATATCAAGCTACTTTCACTGCGTAACACGTTATTTCGTTGAATTTCATCGTTTCATGAATATTTCGTGAAATAACCAAGATTTAGCGTAGATTTATGTTAATTTTGATGTTTTCATAGATATCAAGCTACTTTCACCGCGAAATCCGTAATATCGTTTAATTTCAATGTTTCATGTAAGTTTCGTGAAATAACGATGATATAGCGGAGAATTAGCTTAATATTGATGGTTTCATGGAAATCAAGCTAGTTTCACTGCGAAACACGTTATTTAGTTGAATTTCATCGTTTCATGAATTTTTCTTGAATTAAGCATGACTAAGCGAAGTTTTAGCTTAATTTTGATGTTTTCATAGATATAAATCTACTTTCACCGCGAAACAGGTTATTTCGTTGAATTTCATCGTTTCATGAATATTTCGTGAAATAACGATGATTTAGCGGAGATTTAGCTTAATATTGAAGGTTTCATAGAAATCAAGCTACTTTCACTGCGAAACACGTTATTTCGTTGAATTACATGTTTCATGAATGTTTCGTGAAATAACAATGATTTAGCGAAGATTTAGCTTAATTTTCATGTTTTCGTAGATATCAAGCTACTTTCACTGCGTAACACGTTATTTCGTTGAATTTCATCGTTTCATGAATGTTTCGTGAAATAACCATGATTTAGCGTAGATTTATGTTAATTTTGATGTTTTCATAGATATCAAGCTACTTTCACCGCGAAATCCGTAATTACGTTTAATTTCAATGTTTCATGAATGTTTCGTGAAATAACGATGATATAGCGGAGAATTAGAAAAATATTGATGGTTTCATAGAAATCAAGCTACTTTCACTGCGAAACACGTTATTTAGTTGAATTTCATCGTTTCATGAATTTTTCGTTAATTTTGCATGACGAAGCGAAGTTTTAGCTTAATTTTGATGTTTTCATAGATATCAATCTACTTTCACCGCGAAACAGGTTATTTCGTTGAATTTCATCGTTTCATGAATGTTTCGTGAAATAACCATGACTAATCGAAGTTTTAGCTTAATTTTGATGTTTTCATAGATATCAATCTAGTTTCACCGCGTAACAGGTTATTCCGTTGAATTTCATTGTTTCATGAATGTTTCGTGAAATAACGATGATTTAGCGGAGATTTAGCTTAATATTGAAGGTTTCATAGAAATCAAGCTACTTTCACTGCGAAACACGTTATTTCGTTGAATTACATGTTTCATGAATGTTTCGTGAAATAACAATGATTTAGCGAAGATTTAGCTTAATTTTCATGTTTTCGTAGATATCAAGCTACTTTCACTGCGTAACACGTTATTTCGTTGAATTTCATCGTTTCATGAATATTTCGTGAAATAACCATGATTTAGCGTAGATTTATGTTAATTTTGATGTTTTCATAGATATCAAGCTACTTTCACCGCGAAATCCGTAATTTCGTTTAATTTCAATGTTTCATGAAAGTTTCGTGAAATAACGATGATATAGCGGAGAATTAGCTTAATATTGATGGTTTCATAGAAATCAAGCTAGTTTCACTGCGAAACACGTTATTTAGTTGAATTTCATCGTTTCATGAATTTTTCTTGAATTAAGCATGACTAAGCGAAGTTTTAGCTTAATTTTGATGCTTTCATAGATATAAATCTACTTTCACCGCGAAACAGGTTATTTCGTTGAATTTCATCGTTTCATGAATATTTCGTGAAATAACGATGATTTAGCGGAGATTTAGCTTAATATTGAAGGTTTCATAGAAATCAAGCTACTTTCACTGCGAAACACGTTATTTCGTTGAATTACATGTTTCATGAATGTTTCGTGAAATAACAATGATTTAGCGAAGATTTAGCTTAATTTTCATGTTTTCGTAGATATCAAGCTACTTTCACTGCGTAACACGTTATTTCGTTGAATTTCATCGTTTCATGAATGTTTCGTGAAATAACCATGATTTAGCGTAGATTTATGTTAATTTTGATGTTTTCATAGATATCAAGCTACTTTCACCGCGAAATCCGTAATTTCGTTTAATTTCAATGTTTCATGAAAGTTTCGTGAAATAACGATGATATAGCGGAGAATTAGCTTAATATTGATGGTTTCATAGAAATCAAGCTAGTTTCACTGCGAAACACGTTATTTAGTTGAATTTCATCGTTTCATGAATTTTTCTTGAATTAAGCATGACTAAGAGAAGTTTTAGCTTAATTTTGATGTTTTCATAGATATAAATCTACTTTCACCGCGAAACAGGTTATTTCGTTGAATTTCATCGTTTCATGAATATTTCGTGAAATAACCATCATTTAGCGTAGATTTAGCTTAATATTGAAGGTTTCATAGAAATCAAGCTACTTTCACTGCGAAACACGTTATTTCGTTGAATTACATGTTTCATGAATGTTTCGTGAAATAACAATGATTTAGCGAAGATTTAGCTTAATTTTCATGTTTTCGTAGATATCAAGCTAATTTCACTGCGAAACACGTTAGTTAGTTGATTTCATCGTTTCATGAATGTTTCGTGAAAAAACAATTATTTAGCGGAGATTTAGCTTAATATTGAAGGTTTCATAGAAATCAAACTACTTTGACCGCGAAACACGTTATTTCGTTGAATTTCATTGTTTCATGAATGTTTCGTGAAATAACGATGATTTAGCGGAGAATTAGCTTAATACTGATGGTTTCATAGAAATCATGCTACTTTCACTGCGAAACACGTTATTTAGTTGTATTTCATCGTTTCATGAATGATTCGTGAAATAACCATGACTAAGCGAAGTTTTAGCTTAATTTTGATGTTTTCATAGATATCAATCTACTTTCACCGCGAAACAGGTTATTTCGTTGAATTTCATCGTTTCATGAATGTTTCGTGAAACAACGATGATTTAGCGGAGAATTAGCTTAATATTGCAGGTTTCAGAGAAATCAAGCTACTTTCACTGCGAAACACGTTATTTCGTTTAATACCATGTTTCATGAATGTTTCGTGAAACAACCATGATTTAGCGAAGATTTAGCTTAATTTTCATGTTTTCGTAGATATCAAGCTATTTTCACTGCGAAACGCGTTATTTCGTTGAATTTCATCGTTTCATGAATGTTTCGTGAAATAACGATTATTTAGCGGAGATTTAGCTTAATGTTGCAGGTTTCATAGAAATCAAGCTACTTTCACCACGAAATACGTTATTTCGTTGAATTTCATCGTCTCATGGGTGTTTCGTGAAATAACGATGATTTAGCGGAGAATTAGCTTAATATTGATGGTTTCATAGAAATCAATCTACTTTCAACGCGAAACACGTTATTTCGTTGAATTTCATCGTTACATGAATGATTCGTGAAATAACCATGACTAGGCGAAGTTTTAGCTTAATTTTGATGTTTTCATAGATATCAATCTACTTTCACCGCGAAACAGGTTATTTCGTTGAATTTCATCGTTTCATGGATGTTTCGTGAAATAACGTTGATTTAGGGGAGATTTAGCTTAATATTGAAGGTTTCATAGAAATCAAGCTACTTTCACTGCGAAACACGTTATTTCGTTGAATATCATGTTTCATGAGTGTTTCGTGAAACAACCATGATTTAGCGAAGATTTAGCTTAATTTTCATGTTTTCGTAGATATCAAGCTACTTTCACTGCGAAACACGTTTTTTCGTTGAATTTCATCGTTTCATGGATGTTTCGTGAAATAACGATGATTTAGCGGAGATTTAGCTTAATATTGAAGGTTTCATAGATATCAGCTACTTTCACCGCGAAACACGTTATATCGTTTAATTTCAATGTTTCATGAATGTTTCGTGAAATAACCATGATTTACCGAAGATTGAGCGTAATTTTGATGTTTTTATGGATAACTAGCTACTTTCACTACGAAACACGTTATTTAGTTGAATTTCACCGTTTCATGTATGTTTCGTGAAATAACCATGACTAATCGAAGTTTTAGCTTAATTTTGATGTTTTCATCGATATCAATCTACCGCGAAATACGTTATTTCGTTGAAATTCATCGTTTCATGAATGTTTCGTGAAATAACGATGATTTAGCGGAGAATTAGCTTAATATTGATGGTTTCATAGAAATCAAGCTACTTTCACTGCGAAACACGTTATTTAGTTGAATTTCATCGTTTCATGAATGTTTCGTGAAATAACGATGATTTAGCGGAGATTTAGCTTAATATTGATGGTTTCATAGAAATCAAGCTACTTTCACTGCGAAACACGTTATTTCGTTGAATTACATGTTTCATGAATGTTTCGTGAAATAACAATGATTTAGCGTTGATTTAGCTTAATTTTCATGTTTTCGTAGATATCAAGCTACTTTCACTGCGAAACACGTTATTTAGTTGAATTTCATCGTTTCATGAATGTTTCGTGAATTAAGCATGACTAAGCGAAGTTTTAGCTTAATTTTGATGTTTTCATAGATATCAATCTACTTTCACTGCGAAACAGGTTATTTCGTTGAATTTCATCGTTTCAAGAATGTTTCGTGAAATAACGATGATTTAGCGGAGATTTATCTTAATATTGAATGTTTCATAGAAATCAAGCTACTTTCACTGCGAAACACGTTATTTCGTTGAATTTCATCGTTTCATGAATGTTCCGTGAAATAACGATGATTTAGCGGAGATTTAGCATAATATTGAAGGTTTCATAGAAATCAAGCAACTTTCACTGCGAAACGTGTTATTTCGTAGAATTTCATCGTTTCATGAATGTTTCGTGAAATAACAATGATTTAGCTAAGATTTAGCATAATTTTCATGTATTCGTAGAAATCAAGCTACTTTCACTGCGAAACACGTTATTTCGTTGAATTTCATCGTTTCATGAATGTTTCGTGAAATAACTATGATTTAGCGGAGATTTAGCTTAATATTGCAGGTTTCATAGAAATCAAGCTACTTTCACTGCGAAACACGTTATTTCGTTGAATATCATGTTTCATGAATGTTTCGTGAAACAACCATGATTTAGCGAAGATTTAGCTTAATTTTCATGTTTTCGTAGATATCAATCTACTTTCACTGCGAAACACGTTATTTCGTTGAATTTCATCGTTTCATGAATGTTTCGTGAAATAACGATGATTTAGCGGAGATTTAGCTTAATATTGCAGGTTTCTTAGAAATCAAGCTACTTTCACCGCGAAATACGTTATTTCTTTGAATTTCATCGTTTCATGAATGTTTCGTGAAATAACGGTGATTTAGCGGAGAATTAGCTTAATATTGATGGTTTCATGGAAATCAAGCTACTTTCACTGCGAAACACGTTATTTCGTTGAATTTCATCGTTTCATGAATGTTTCGTTAAATAACCATGATTTAGCGTAGATTTAGCTTAATTTTGATGTTTTCATAGATATTAAGCTACTTTCACCGCGACACACGGTATTTCGTTTATTTTCAATGTTTCATGAGTGTTTCGTCAAGTAACCATGATTTAGCGAAGATTTAGCTTAATTTTCATGTTTTCATGGATATCTAGCTACTTTCACCGCGAAACACGTTATTTCGTTGAATTTCATCGTTTCATGAATGTTTCGTGAAACAACGATGATTTAGCGGAGAATTAGCTTAATATTGATGGTTTCATAGAAATCAAGCTACTTTCACTGCGAAACACGTTAGTTAGTTGAATTTCATCGTGTCATGTATGTTTCGTGAAAAAACGATGATTTAGAGGAGATTTAGCTTAATATTGAAGGTTTCATAGAAATCAAACTACTTTGACTGCGAAACACGTTATTTCGTAGAGTTTCATCGTTTCATGAATGTTTCGTGAAATAACGATGACTAAGCGAAGTTTTAGCTTAATTTTGATTTTTCATAGATGTCAATCTACTTTCAACGCGAAACACGTTATTTCGTTGAATTTCATTGTTTCATGAATGTTTCGTGAAATAACGATGATTTAGCGGAGAATTAGCTTAATATTGATGGTTTCATAGAAATCAAGCTACTTTCACTGCGAAACACATTATTTAATTGAATTTCTTCGTTTCATGAATGTTTCGTGAAATAACCATGACTAAGCGAAGTTTTAGATTAATTTTGATGTTTTCATAGATATCAATCTACTTTCACCGCGAAACAGGTTGTTTCGTTGAATTTCATCGTTTCATGAATGTTTCGTTAAATAACCATGATTTAGCGTAGATTTAGCTTAATTTTGATGTTTTCATAGATATTAAGCTACTTTCACCGCGACACACGTTATTTCGTTTCTTTTCAATGTTTCATGAATGTTTCGTGAAGTAACCATGATTTACCGAAGATTTAGCGTAATTTTGATGTTTTAATGGATAACTAGCTACTTTCACTGCGATACACGTTATTTTGTTGAATTTCATCGTTTCATGAATGTTTCGTGAAATAACCAAGACTAAGCGAAGTTTTAGCTTAATTTCTATGTTTTCATAGATGTCAATCTACTTTCACCGCGAAACACGTTATTTCGTTGAATTACATCGTTTCATGAATGTTTCGTGAAATAACCATGATTTAGCGAAGAATTAGCTTAATTTTCATGTTTTCATGGATATCTAGCTACTTTCACTGCGAAACACGTTTGTTAGTTGAATTTCATCGTTTCATGAATGTTTCGTGAAAAAACGATGATTTAGCGGAGATTTATCTTAATATTGAAGGTTCCTTAGAAATCAAACTACTTTGACTGCGAAACACGTTATTTCGTAGAATTTCATCGTTTCATGAATGTTTCGTGAAATAACGATGACTAAGCGAAGTTTTAGCTTAATTTTGATTTTTCATAGATGTCAATCTACTTTCACAGCGAAACACGTTATTTCGTTGAATTTCATTGTTTCATGAATGTTTCGTGAAAAAACGATGATTTAGCGGAGAATTAGCTTAATATTGCAGGTTTCATAGAAATCAAGCTACTTTCACTGCGAAACACGTTATTTCGTTGAATTTCATCGTTTCATGAATGTTTCGTGAAATAACCATGATTTAGCTGAGATTTAGCTTAATTTTCATGTGTTCATGGATATCTAGCTACTTTCACTGCGAAACACGTTATTTCGTTGAATTTCATCGTTTCATGAATGTTTCGTTAAATAACCATGATTTAGCGTAGATTTAGCTTAATTTTGATGTTTTCATAGATATTAAGCTACTTTCACCGCGACACACGGTATTTCGTTTATTTTCAATGTTTCATGAATGTTTCGTCAAGTAACCATGAATTAGCGAAGATTTAGCTTAATTTTCATGTTTTCATGGATATCTAGCTACTTTCACTGCGAAACACGTTATTTTGTTGAATTTCATCGTTTCATGTATGTTTCGTTAAAAAACCATGATTTAGCGTAGATTTAGCTTAATTTTGATGTTTTCATAGATATCAAGCTACTTTCACCGCGAAACACGTTATTTCGTTGAATTTCATCGTTTCATGAATGTTTCGTGAAATAACCATGATTTAGCGGAGATTTAGCTTAATTTTCATGTGTTCATGGATATCTAGCTTCTTTCACTGCGAAACACGTTATTTCGTTGAATTTCATCGTTTCATGAATGTTTCGTTAAAAAACCATGATTTAGCGTAGATTTAGCTTAATTTTGATGTTTTCATAGATATCAAGCTACTTTCACCGCGAAACACGTTATTTCGTTGAATTTCATCGTTTCATGAATGTTTCGTGAAACAACGATGATTTAGCGGAGAATTAGCTTAATATTGATGGTTTCATAGAAATCAAGCTACTTTCACTGCGAAACACGTTAGTTAGTTGATTTCATCGTTTCATGAATGTTTCGTGAAAAAACAATTATTTAGCGGAGATTTAGCTTAATATTGAAGGTTTCATAGAAATCAAACTACATTGACCGCGAAACACGTCATTTCGTTGAATTTCATCGTTTCATGAATGTTTCGTGAAATAACGATGATTTAGCGGAGAATTAGCTTAATACTGATGGTTTCATAGAAATCATGCTACTTTCACTGCGAAACACGTTATTTAGTTGTATTTCATCGTTTCATGAATGATTCGTGAAATAACCATGACTAAGCGAAGTTTTAGCTTAATTTTGATGTTTTCATAGATATCAATCTACTTTCACCGCGAAACAGGTTATTTCGTTGAATTTCATCGTTTCATGAATGTTTCGTGAAATAACGATGATTTAGCGGAGATTTAGCTTAATATTGCAGGTTTCATAGAAATCAAGCGACTTTCACTGCGAAACACGTTATTTCGTTTAATATCATGTTTCATGAATGTTTCGTGAAACAACCATGATTTAGCGAAGATTTAGCTTAATTTTCATGTTTTCGTAGATATCAAGCTACTTTCACTGTGAAACACGTTATTTCGTTGAATTTCATCGTTTCATGAATGTTTCGTTAAATAACCAAGATTTAGCGTAGATTTAGCTTAATTTTGATTATTTCATAGATATTAAGCTACTTACACCGCGACACACGTTATTTCGTTTATTTTCAATGTTTCATGAATGTTTCATGAAATAACCATGATTTACCGAAGATTTAGAGTAATTTTGATGTTTTAATGGATAACTAGCTACTTTCACTGCGAAACACGTTATTTCGTTGAATTTCATCGTTTCATGAATGTTTCGTTAAAAAACCATGATTTAGCGTAGATTTAGCTTAATTTTGATGTATTCATAGATATCAAGCTACTATCACCGCGAATCACGTTATTTCGTTGAATTTCATCGTTTCATGAATGTTTCGTGAAACAACGATGATTTAGCGGAGATTTAGCTTAATATTGAAGGTTTCATAGAAATCAAGCTACTTTCACTGCGAAACACGTTATTTCGATGAATTACATGTTTCATGAATGTTTCGTGAAATAACAATGATTTAGCGAACATTTAGCTTAATTTTCATGTTTTCGTAGATATCAAGCTACTTTCACTGCGAAACACGTTATTTCGTTGAATTTCATCGTTTCATGAATGTTTCGTGAAATAACCATGACTTAGCGTAGATTTATGTTAATTTTGATGTTTTCATAGGTATCAAGCTACTTTCACCGCGAAATCCGTAATTTCGTTTAGTTTCAATGTTTCATGAATGTTTAGTGAAATAACGATGATATAGCGGAGAATTAGCTTAATATTGATGGTTTCATAGAAATCAAGCTACTTTCACTGCGAAACACTTTATTTTGTTGAATTTCATCGTTTCATGAATGTTTCGTGAATTAAGCATGACTAAGCGAAGTTTTAGCTTAATTTTGATGTTTTCATAGATATCAATCTACTTTCACCGCGAAACAGGTTATTTCGTTGAATTTCATCGTTTCAAGAATGTTTCGTGAAATCACGATGATTTAGCGGAGATTTATCTTAATATTGAAGGTTTCATAGAAATCAAGCTACTTTCACTGCGAAACACATTATTTCGTTGAATTTCATCGTTTCATGAATGTTTCGTGAAATAACGATGATTTAGCGGAGATTTAGCTTAATATTGAAGGTTTCATAGAAATCAAGCAACTTTCACTGCGAAACGTGTTATTTCGTAGAATTTCATCGTTTCATGAATGTTTCGTGAAATAACAATGATTTAGCTAAGATTTAGCATAATTTTCATTTATTCGTAGAAATCAAGCTACTTTCACTGCGAAACACGTTATTTCGTTGAATTTCATCTTTTCATGAATGTTTCGTGAAATAACCATGACTAAGCGAAGTTTTAGCTTAATTTTGATGTTTTCATAGATGTCAATCTACTTTCACTGCGAAACACGTTATTTCGTTGAATATCATGTTTCATGAATGTTTCGTGAAACAACCATGATTTAGCGAAGATTTAGCTTAATTTTCATGTTTTCGTAGATAACGATCTACTTTCACTGCGAAACACGTTATTTCGTTGAATTTCATCGTTTCATGAATGTTTCGTGAAATAACGATGATTTGGCGGAGATTTAGCTTAATATTGCAGGTTTCATAGAAATCAAGCTACTTTCACTGCGAAACACGTTATTTCGTTGAATATCATGTTTCATGAATGTTTCGTGAAACAACCATGATTTAGCGAAGATTTAGCTTAATTTTCATGTTTTCGTAGATATCAATCTACTTTCACTGCGAAACACGTTATTTCGTAGAATTTCATCGTTTCATGAATGTTTCGTGAAATAACGATGATTTAGCGGAGATTTAGCTTAATATTGCAGGTTTCTTAGAAATCAAGCTACTTTCACCGCGAAATACGTTATTTCTTTGAATTTCATCGTTTCATGAATGTTTCGTGAAATAACGGTGATTTAGCGGAGAATTAGCTTAATATAGATGGTTTCATAGAAATCAAGCTACTTTCACTGCGAAACACGTTATTTCGTTGAATTTCATCGTTTCATGAATGTTTCGTTAAATATCCATGATTTAGCGTAGATTTAGCTTAATGTTGATGTTTTCATAGATATTAAGCTACTTTCACCGCGACACACGGTATTTCGTTTATTTTCAATGTTTCATGAATGTTTCGTCAAGTAACCATGATTTAGCGAAGATTTAGCTTAATTTTCATGTTTTCATGGATATCTAGCTACTTTCACTGCGAAACACGTTATTTCGTTGAATTTCATCGTTTCATGTATGTTTCGTTAAAAAACCATGATTTAGCGTAGATTTAGCTTAATTTTGATGTTTTCATAGATATCAAGCTACTTTCACCGCGAAACACGTTATTTCGTTAAATTTCATCGTATCATGAATGTTTCGTGAAACAACGATGATTTAGCGGAGAATTAGCTTAATATTGAAGGTTTCATAGAAATCATGCAACTTTCACTGCGAAACGTGTTATTTCGTAGAATTACATCGTTTCATGAATGTTTCGTGAAATAACAATGATTTAGCTAAGATTTAGCATAATTTTCATGTATTCGTAGAAATCAAGCTACTTTCACTGCGAAACACGTTATTTCGTTGAATTTCATCGTTTCATGAATGTTTCGTGAAATAACCATGACTAAGCGAAGTTTTAGCTTAATTTTGATGTTTTCATAGATGTCAATCTACATTCACTGCGAAACACGTTATTTCGTTGAATATCATGTTTCATGAATGTTTCGTGAAACAACCATGATTTAGCGAAGATTTAGCTTAATTTTCATGTTTTCGTAGATATCAATCTACTTTCACTGCGAAACACGTTATTTCGTTGAATTTCATCGTTTCATGAATGTTTCGTGAAATAACGATGATTTAGCGGAGATTTAGCTTAATATTGCAGGTTTCATAGAAATCAAGCTACTTTCACTGCGAAACACGTTATTTCGTTGAATATCATGTTTCATGAATGTTTCGTGAAACAACCATGATTTAGCGAAGATTTAGCTTAATTTTCATGTTTTCGTAGATATCAACCTACTTTCCGTGCGAAACACGTTATTTCGTTGAATTTCATCTTTTCATGAATGTTTCGTGAAATAACGATGATTTAGCGGAGATTTAGCTTAATATTGCAGGTTTCTTAGAAATCAAGCTACTTTCACCGCGAAATACGTTATTTCTTTGAATTTCATCGTTTCATGAATGTTTCGTGAAATAACGGTGATTTAGCGGAGAATTAGCTTAATATTGATGGTTTCATAGAAATCAAGCTACTTTCACTGCGAAACACGTTATTTCGTTGAATTTCATCGTTTCATGAATGTTTCGTTAAATAACCATGATTTAGCGTAGATTTAGCTTAATTTTGATGTTTTCATAGATATTAAGCTACTTTCACCGCGACACACGGTATTTCGTTTATTTTCAATGTTTCATGAATGTTTCGTCAAGTAACCATGAATTAGCGAAGATTTAGCTTAATTTTCATGTTTTCATGGATATCTAGCTACTTTCACTGCGAAACACGTTATTTCGTTGAATTTCATCGTTTCATGTATGTTTCGTTAAAAAACCATGATTTAGCGTAGATTTAGCTTAATTTTGATGTTTTCATAGATATCAAGCTACTTTCACCGCGAAACACGTTATTTCGTTGAATTTCATCGTTTCATGGATGTTTCGTGAAACAACGATGATTTAGCGGAGAATTAGCTTAATATTGATGGTTTCATAGAAATCAAGCTACCTTCACTGCGAAACACGTTAGTTAGTTGAATTTCATCGTGTCATGTATGTTTCGTGAAAAAACGATGATTTAGAGGAGATTTAGCTTAATATTGAAGGTTTCATAGAAATCAAACTACTTTGACTGCGAAACACGTTATTTCGTAGAGTTTCATCGTTTCATGAATGTTTCGTGAAATAACGATGACTGAGCGAAGTTTTAGCTTAATTTTGATTTTTCATAGATGTCAATCTACTTTCAACGCGAAACACGTTATTTCGTTGAATTTCATGTTTCATGAATGTTTCGTGAAATAACGATGATTTAGCGGAGAATTAGCTTAATATTGATGGTTTCATAGAAATCAAGCTACTTTCACTGCGAAACACATTATTTAATTGAATTTCATCGTTTCATGAATGTTTCGTGAAATAACCATGACTAAGCGAAGTTTTAGCTTAATTTTGATGTAGATATCAATCTACTTTCACCGCGAAACAGGTTGTTTCGTTGAATTTCATCGTTTCATGAATGTTTCGTTAAATAACCATGATTTAGCGTAGATTTAGCTTAATTTTGATGTTTTCATAGATATTAAGCTACTTTCACCGCGACACACGTTATTTCGTTTATTTTCAATGTTTCATGAATGTTTCGTGAAGTAACCATGATTTACCGAAGATTTAGCGTAATTTTGATGTTTTAATGGATAACTAGCTACTTTCACTGCGAAACACGTTATTTTGTTGAATTTCATCGTTTCATGAATGTTTCGTGAAATAACCAAGACTAAGCGAAGTTTTAGCTTAATTTCTATGTTTTCATAGATGTCAATCTACTTTCACCGCGAAACACGTTATTTCGTTGAATTACATCGTTTCATGAATGTTTCGTGAAATAACCATGATTTAGCGAAGAATTAGCTTAATTTTCATGTTTTCATGGATATCTAGCTACTTTCACTGCGAAACACGTTATTTCGTAGAATTTCATCGTTTCATGAATGTTTCGTGAAATAACGATGACTAAGCGAAGTTTTAGCTTAATTTTGATTTTTCATAGATGTCAATCTACTTTCACCGCGAAACACGTTATTTCGTTGAATTTCATTGTTTCATGAATGTTTCGTGAAAAAACGATGATTTAGCGGAGAATTAGCTTAATATTGCAGGTTTCATAGAAATCAAGCTACTTTCACTGCGAAACACGTTATTTCGTTGAATATCATGTTTCATGAATGTTTCGTGAAACAACCATGATTTAGCGAAGATTTAGCTTAATTTTCATGTTTTCGTAGATATCAAGCTACTTTCACTGCGAAACACGTTATTTCGTTGAATATCATGTTTCATGAATGTTTCGTGAAACAACCATGATTTAGCGAAGATTTAGCTTAATTTTCATGTTTTCGTAGATATCGATCTACTTTCACTGCGAAACACGTTATTTCGTTGAATTTCATCGTTTCATGAATGTTTCGTGAAATAACGATGATTTAGCGGAGATTTAGCTTAATATTGCAGGTTTCATAGAAATCAAGCTACTTTCACTGCGAAACACGTTATTTCGTTGAATATCATGTTTCATGAATGTTTCGTGAAACAACCATGATTTAGCGAAGATTTAGCTTAATTTTCATGTTTTCGTAGATATCAATCTACTTTCACTGCGAAACACGTTACTTCGTAGAATTTCATCGTTTCATGAATGTTTCGTGAAATAACGATGATTTAGCGGAGATTTAGCTTAATATTGCAGGTTTCTTAGAAATCAAGCTACTTTCACCGCGAAATACGTTATTTCTTTGAATTTCATCGTTTCATGAATGTTTCGTGAAATAACGGTGATTTAGCGGAGAATTAGCTTAATATAGATGGTTTCATAGAAATCAAGCTACTTTCACTGCGAAACACGTTATTTCGTTGAATTTCATCGTTTCATGAATGTTTCGTTAAATAACCAAGATTTAGCGTAGATTTAGCTTAATTTTGATGTTTTCATAGATATTAAGCTACTTTCAGCGCGACACACGGTATTTCGTTTATTTTCAATGTTTCATGAATGTTTCGTCAAGTAACCATGATTTAGCGAAGATTTAGCTTAATTTTCATGTTTTCATGGATATCTAGCTACTTTCACTGCGAAACACGTTATTTCGTTGAATTTCATCGTTTCATGTATGTTTCGTTAAAAAACCATGATTTAGCGTAGATTTAGCTTAATTTTGATGTTTTCATAGATATCAAGCTACTTTCACCGCGAAACACGTTATTTCGTTGAATTTCATCGTTTCATGAATGTTTCGTGAAACAACGATGATTTAGCGGAGAATTAGCTTAATATTGAAGGTTTCATAGAAATCATGCAACTTTCACTGCGAAACGTGTTATTTCGTAGAATTTCATCGTTTCATGAATGTTTCGTGAAATAACAATTATTTAGCTAAGATTTAGCATAATTTTCATGTATTCGTAGAAATCAAGCTACTTTCACTGCGAAACACGTTATTTCGTTGAATTTCATCGTTTCATGAATGTTTCGTGACATAACCATGACTAAGCGAAGTTTTAGCTTAATTTTGATGTTTTCATAGATGTCAATCTACATTCACTGCGAAACACGTTATTTCGTTGAATATCATGTTTCATGAATGTTTCGTGAAACAACCATGATTTAGCGGAGATTTAGCTTAATTTTCATGTTTTCGTAGATATCAATCTACTTTCACTGCGAAACACGTTATTTCGTTGAATTTCATCGTTTCATGAATGTTTCGTGAAATAACGATGATTTAGCGGAGATTTAGCTTAATATTGCAGGTTTCATAGAAATCAAGCTACTTTCACTGCGAAACACGTTATTTCGTTGAATATCATGTTTCATGAATGTTTCGTGAAACAACCATGATTTAGCGAAGATTTAGCTTAATTTTCATGTTTTCGTAGATATCAACCTACTTTCCGTGCGAAACACGTTATTTCGTTGAATTTCATCTTTTCATGAATGTTTCGTGAAATAACGATGATTTAGCGGAGATTTAGCTTAATATTGCAGGTTTCTTAGAAATCAAGCAACTTTCACCGCGAAATACGTTATTTCTTTGAATTTCATCGTTTCATGAATGTTTCGTGAAATAACGGTGATTTAGCGGAGAATTAGCTTAATATTGATGGTTTCATAGAAATCAAGCTACTTTCACTGCGAAACACGTTATTTCGTTGAATTTCATCGTTTCATGAATGTTTCGTTAAATAACCATGATTTAGCGTAGATTTAGCTTAATTTTGATGTTTTCATAGATATTAAGCTACTTTCACCGCGACACACGGTATTTCGTTTATTTTCAATGTTTCATGAATGTTTCGTCAAGTAACCATGAATTAGCGAAGATTTAGCTTAATTTTCATGTTTTCATGGATATCTAGCTTCTTTCACTGCGAAACACGTTATTTCGTTGAATTTCATCGTTTCATGTATGTTTCGTTAAAAAACCATGATTTAGCGTAGATTTAGCTTAATTTTGATGTTTTCATAGATATCAAGCTACTTTCACCGCGAAACACGTTATTTCGTTGAATTTCATCGTTTCATGAATGTTTCGTGAAACAACGATGATTTAGCGGAGAATTAGCTTAATATTGATGGTTTCATAGAAATCAAGCTACCTTCACTGCGAAACACGTTAGTTAGTTGAATTTCATCGTGTCATGTATGTTTCGTGAAAAAACGATGATTTAGAGGAGATTTAGCTTAATATTGAAGGTTTCATAGAAATCAAACTACTTTGACTGCGAAACACGTTATTTCGTAGAATTTCATCGTTTCATGAATGTTTCGTGAAATAACGATGACTAAGCGAAGTTTTAGCTTAATTTTGATTTTTCATAGATGTCAATCTACTTTCAACGCGAAACACGTTATTTCGTTGAATTTCATTGTTTCATGAATGTTTCGTGAAATAACGATGAGTTAGCGGAGAATTAGCTTAATATTGATGGTTTCATAGAAATCAAGCTTCTTTCACTGCGAAACACATTATTTAATTGAATTTCATCGTTTCATGAATGTTTCGTGAAATAACCATGACTAAGCGAAGTTTTAGCTTAATTTTGATGTTTTCATAGATATCAATCTACTTTCACCGCGAAACAGGTTGTTTCGTTGAATTTCATCGTTTCATGAATGTTTCGTTAAATAACCATGATTTAGCGTAGATTTAGCTTAATTTTGATGTTTTCATAGATATTAAGCTACTTTCACCGCGACACACGTTATTTCGTTTATTTTCAATGTTTCATGAATGTTTCGTGAAGTAACCATGATTTACCGAAGATTTAGCGTAATTTTGATGTTTTAATGGATAACTAGCTACTTTCACTGCGAAACACGTTATTTTGTTGAATTTCATCGTTTCATGAATGTTTCGTGAAATAACCAAGACTAAGCGAAGTTTTAGCTTAATTTTTATGTTTTCATAGATGTCAATCTACTTTCACCGCGAAACACGTTATTTCGTTGAATTTCATCGTTTCATGAATGTTTCGTGAAATAACCATGATTTAGCGAAGAATTAGCTTAATTTTCATGTTTTCATGGATATCTAGCTACTTTCACTGCGAAACACGTTATTTCGTAGAATTTCATCGTTTCATGAATGTTTCGTGAAACAACGATGATTTAGCGGAGAATTAGCTTAATATTGATGGTTTCTTAGAAATCAAGCTACTTTCACTGCGAAACACGTTAGTTAGTTGAATTTCATCGTTTCATGAATGTTTCGTGAAAAAACGATGATTTAGCGGAGATTTATCTTAATATTGAAGGTTCCATAGGAATCAAACTACTTTGACTGCGAAACACGTTATTTCGTAGAATTTCATCGTTTCATGTATGTTTCGTGAAATAACGATGACTAAGCGAAGTTTTAGCTTAATTTTGATTTTTCATAGATGTCAATCTACTTTCACCGCGAAACACGTTATTTCGTTGAATTTCATTGTTTCATGAATGTTTCGTGAAAAAACGATGATTTAGCGGAGAATTAGCTTAATATTGCAGGTTTCATAGAAATCAAGCTACTTTCACTGAGAAACACGTTATTTCGTTGAATATCATGTTTCATGAATGTTTCGTGAAACAACCATGATTTAGCGAAGATTTAGCTTAATTTTCATGTTTTCGTAGATATCAAGCTACTTTCACTGCGAAACACGTTATTTCGTTGAATATCATGTTTCATGAATGTTTCGTGAAACAACCATGATTTAGCGAAGATTTAGCTTAATTTTCATGTTTTCGTAGATATCGATCTACTTTCACTGCGAAACACGTTATTTCGTTGAATTTCATCGTTTCATGAATGTTTCGTGAAATAACGATGATTTAGCGGAGATTTAGCTTAATATTGCAGGTTTCATAGAAATCAAGCTACTTTCACTGCGAAACACGTTATTTCGTTGAATATCATGTTTCATGAATGTTTCGTGAAACAACCATGATTTAGCGAAGATTTAGCTTAATTTTCATGTTTTCGTAGATATCAATCTACTTTCACTGCGAAACACGTTATTTCGTTGAATTTCATCGTTTCATGAATGTTTCGTGAAATAACGATGATTTAGCGGAGATTTAGCTTAATATTGCAGGTTTCTTAGAAATCAAGCTACTTTCACCGCGAAATACGTTATTTCTTTGAATTTCATCGTTTCATGAATGTTTCGTGAAATAACGGTGATTTAGCGGAGAATTAGCTTAATATAGATGGTTTCATAGAAATCAAGCTACTTTCACTGCGAAACACGTTATTTCGTTGAATTTCATCGTTTCATGAATGTTTCGTTAAATAACCAAGATTTAGCGTAGATTTAGCTTAATTTTGATGTTTTCATAGATATTAAGCTACTTTCAGCGCGACACACGGTATTTCGTTTATTTTCAATGTTTCATGAATGTTTCGTCAAGTAACCATGATTTAGCGAAGATTTAGCTTAATTTTCATGTTTTCATGGATATCTAGCTACTTTCACTGCGAAACACGTTATTTCGTTGAATTTCATCGTTTCATGTATGTTTCGTTAAAAAACCATGATTTAGCGTAGATTTAGCTTAATTTTGATGTTTTCATAGATATCAAGCTACTTTCACCGCGAAACACGTTATTTCGTTGAATTTCATCGTTTCATGAATGTTTCGTGAAACAACGATGATTTAGCGGAGAATTAGCTTAATATTGAAGGTTTCATAGAAATCATGCAACTTTCACTGCGAAACGTGTTATTTCGTAGAATTTCATCGTTTCATGAATGTTTCGTGAAATAACAATGATTTAGCTAAGATTTAGCATAATTTTCATGTATTCGTAGAAATCAAGCTACTTTCACTGCGAAACACGTTATTTCGTTGAATTTCATCGTTTCATGAATGTTTCGTGAAATAACCATGATTTAGCGAAGATTTAGCTTAATTTTGATGTTTTCATAGATATCAAGCTACTTTCACTGCGAAACACGTTATTTCGTTGAATATCATGTTTCATGAATGTTTCGTGAAACAACCATGATTTAGCGAAGATTTAGCTTAATTTTCATGTTTTCGTAGATATCAATCTACTTTCACTGCGAAACACGTTATTTCGTTGAATTTCATCGTTTCATGAATGTTTCGTGAAATAACGATGATTTAGCGGAGATTTAGCTTAATATTGCAGGTTTCATAGAAATCAAGCTACTTTCACTGCGAAACACGTTATTTCGTTGAATATCATGTTTCATGAATGTTTCGTGAAACAACCATGATTTAGCGAAGATTTAGCTTAATTTTCATGTTTTCGTAGATATCAATCTACTTTCACTGCGAAACACGTTATTTCGTTGAATTTCATCGTTTCATGAATGTTTCGTGAAATAACGATGATTTAGCGGAGATTTAGCTTAATATTGCAGGTTTCTTAGAAATCAAGCTACTTTCACCGCGAAATACGTTATTTCTTTGAATTTCATCGTTTCATGAATGTTTCGTGAAATAACGGTGATTTAGCGGAGAATTAGCTTAATATAGATGGTTTCATAGAAATCAAGCTACTTTCACTGCGAAACACGTTATTTCGTTGAATTTCATCGTTTCATGAATGTTTCGTTAAATAACCATGATTTAGCGTAGATTTAGCTTAATTTTGATGTTTTCATAGATATTAAGCTACTTTCACCGCGACACACGGTATTTCGTTTATTTTCAATGTTTCATGAATGTTTCGTCAAGTAACCATGATTTAGCGAAGATTTAGCTTAATTTTCATGTTTTCATGGATATCTAGCTACTTTCACTGCGAAACACGTTATTTCGTTGAATTTCATCGTTTCATGTATGTTTCGTTAAAAAACCATGATTTAGCGTAGATTTAGCTTAATTTTGATGTTTTCATAGATATCAAGCTACTTTCACCGCGAAACACGTTATTTCGTTAAATTTCATCGTATCATGAATGTTTCGTGAAACAACGATGATTTAGCGGAGAATTAGCTTAATATTGAAGGTTTCATAGAAATCATGCAACTTTCACTGCGAAACGTGTTATTTCGTAGAATTACATCGTTTCATGAATGTTTCGTGAAATAACAATGATTTAGCTAAGATTTAGCATAATTTTCATGTATTCGTAGAAATCAAGCTACTTTCACTGCGAAACACGTTATTTCGTTGAATTTCATCGTTTCATGAATGTTTCGTGAAATAACCATGACTAAGCGAAGTTTTAGCTTAATTTTGATGTTTTCATAGATGTCAATCTACTTTCACTGCGAAACACGTTATTTCGTTGAATATCATGTTTCATGAATGTTTCGTGAAACAACCATGATTTAGCGAAGATTTAGCTTAATTTTCATGTTTTCGTAGATATCAATCTACTTTCACTGCGAAACACGTTATTTCGTTGAATTTCATCGTTTCATGAATGTTTCGTGAAATAACGGTGATTTAGCGGAGATTTAGCTTAATATTGCAGGTTTCATAGAAATCAAGCTACTTTCACTGCGAAACACGTTATTTCGTTGAATATCATGTTTCATGAATGTTTCGTGAAACAACCATGATTTAGCGAAGATTTAGCTTAATTTTCATGTTTTCGTAGATATCAAGCTACTTTCACTGCGAAACACGTTATTTCGTTGAATTTCATGTTTCATGAATGTTTCGTGAAATAACCATGATTTAGCGAAGATTTAGCTTAATTTTGATGTTTTCATAGATATCAAGCTACTTTCACTGCGAAACACGTTATTTCGTTGAATTTCATCGTTTCATGAATGTTTCGTGAAATACCATGACTAAGAAGTTTTATATATTTTGATATCAATATCATTACTTTCACTGCGAAACACGTTATTTCGTTGAATTTCATCGTTTCATGAATGTTTCGTATATGATTTAGCGAAGATTTAGCTAATTATTATGTTTCAATATCAGCTACTTTCACTGCGAAACACGTTATTTCGTTGAATTTCATCGTTTCATGAATGTTTCGTGAAATAACGATGATTTAGCGGAGAATTAGCTTAATATTGATGGTTTCATAGAAATCAAGCTACTTTCACTGCGAAACACGTTATTTCGATGAATTTCATCGTTTCATGAATGTTTCGTTAAATAACCATGATTTAGCGTAGATTTAGCTTAATTTTGATGTTTTCATAGATATTAAGCTACTTTCACCGCGACACACGTTATTTCGTTTATTTTCAATGTTTCATGAATGTTTCGTGAAATAACCATGATTTACCGAAGATTTAGCGTAATTTTGATGTTTTAATGGATAACTAGCAACTTTCACTGCGAAACACGTTATTTATTTGAATTTCATCGTTTCATGAATGTTTCGTGAAATAACCATGACTAATCGAAGTTTTAGCTTAATTTTGATGTTTTCATCGATATCAATCTACCGCGAAACACGTTATTTCGTTGAATTTCATCGTTTCATGAATGTTTCGTGAAACAACGATGATTTAGCGGAGAATTAGCTTAATATTGCATGTTTCATAGAAATCAAGCTACTTTCACTGCGAAACACGTTATTCCGTTTAATAACATGTTTCATGAATGTTTCGTGAAACAGCCATGATTTAGCGAAGATTTAGTTTAATTTTCATGTTTTCGTAGATATCAAGCTACTTTCACTGCGAAACGCGTTATTTCGTTGAATTTCATCGTTTCATGAATGTTTCGTGAAATAACGATGATTTAGCGGAGATTTAGCTTAATATTGCAGGTTTCATAGAAATCAAGCTACTTTCACCACGAAATACGTTATTTCGTTGAATTTCATCGTTTCATGAGTGTTTCGTGAAATAACGATGATTTAGCGGCGAATTAGCTTAATATTGATGGTTTCATAGAAATCAATCTACTTTCACCGCGAAACACGTTATTTCGTTGAATTTCATCGTTTCATGAATGTTTCGTGAAATAACCATGACTAGGCGAAGTTTTAGCTTAATTTTGATGTTTTCATAGATATCAATCTACTTTCACCGCGAAACAGGTTATTTCGTTGAATTACATCGTTTCATGGATGTTTCGTGAAATAACGTTGATTTTGCGGAGATTTAGATTAATATTGAAGGTTTCATAGAAATCAAGCTACTTTCACTGCGAAACACGTTATTTCGTTGAATATCATGTTTCATGAGTGTTTCGTGAAACAACCATGATTTAGCGAAGAATTAGCTTAATTTTCAAGTTTTCGTAGATATCAAGCTACTTTCACTGCGAAACACGTTTTTTCGTTGAATTTCATCGTTTCATGGATGTTTCGTGAAATAACGATGATTTAGCGGAGATTTAGCTTAATATTGAAGGTTTCATAGATATCAAGCTACTTTCACCGCGAAACACGTTATTTCGTTTAATTTCATCGTTTCATGAATGTTTCGTGAAATAACGATGATTTAGCGGAATTAGCTTAATATTGATGGTTTCATAGAAATCAAGCTACTTTCACTGCGAAACACGTTATTTAGTTGAATTTCATCGTTTCATGAATGTTTCGTGAAATAACGATGATTTAGCGGAGATTTAGCTTAATATTGATGGTTTCATAGAAATCAAGCTACTTTCACTGCGAAACACGTTATTCCGTTTAATATCATGTTTCATGAATGTTTCGTGAAACAGCCATGATTTAGCGAAGATTTAGTTTAATTTTCATGTTTTCGTAGATATCAAGCTACTTTCACTGCGAAACACGTTATTTATTTGAATTTCAATGTTTCATGAATGTTTCGTGATATAACGATGATATAGCGGAGAATTAGCTGAATTTTGATGTTTTCATAAATATCAATCTACTTTCACCGCGAAAAAGATTATTTCGATGAATTTCATCGTTTCATGAATATTTCGTGAAATAACGATGATTTAGCGGAGATTTAGCTTAATATAGAAGCTTTCATAGAAATCAAGCTACTTTCACTGCGAAACACGTTATTTCGTTGAATTACATGTTTCATGATTGTTTCGTGAAATAATCATAATTTAGCGTAGATTTAGCTTAATTTTCATGTTTTCGTAGATATCAATTTACTTTCACCGCGAAACACGTTATTTCGTTGAATTTCATCGTTTCATGAATGTTTCGTGACATAACGATGATTTAGCGGAGAATTAGCTTAATATTGATGGTTTCTAAAAATCAGGCTACTTTCACTGCGAAACACGTTATTTAGTTGAATTTCATCGTTTCATGAATGTTTCGTGAAATAACTATGATTTAGCGAAGATTTAGCTTAATTTTCATGTTTTCGTAGATATCAAGCTACTTTCACTGCGAAACACGTTATTTCGTTGAATTTCAACGTTTCCTTAATGTTTCGTGAAATAACCATGATTTAGCGTAGATTTATGTTAATTTTGATGTTTTCATAGATATCAAGCAACTTTCACCGCGAAACACGTTATTCAGTTGAATTTCATCGTTTCATGAATGTTTCGTGAAATAACCATGACGGAGCGAAGTTTTAGCTTAATTTTGATGTTTTCATAGATATCAATCTATTTTCACCGCGAAACAGGTTATTTCGATGAATTTCATCGTTTCATGAATGTTTCGTGAAATAACGATGATTTAGCGGCGAATTAGCTTAACATTGAATGTTTCATAGAAATCAAGCTACTTTCACTGCGAAACACGTTATTTCGTTGAATTACATGTTTCATGAATGTTTCGTGAAATAACAATGATTTAGCGAAGATTTAGCTTAATTTTCATGTTTCCGTAGATATCAAGCTACTTTCACTGCGAAACACGTTATTTCGTTGAATTTCATCGTTTCATGAATGTTTCGTGAAATAACGATGATTTAGCGTAGATTTATGTTAATTTTGATGTTTTCATAGATATCAAGCAACTTTCACCGCGAAATCCGTAATTTCGTTTAATTTCAATGTTACATGAAAGTCTCGTGAAATAACGATGATATAGCGGAGAATTAGCTTAATATTGATGGTTTCATAGAAATCAAGCTACTTTCACTGCGAAACACGTTATTTAGTTGAATTACATCGTTTCATGAATGTTTCGTGAAATAGCCATGACTAACCGAAGTTTTAGCTTAATTTTGATGTTTTCATAGATATCAATCTACTTTCACTGCGAAACTCGTTATTTAGTTGAATTTCATCGTTTCATGAATGTTTCCTGAAATAACCATGACTAATCGAAGTTTTAGCTTAATTTTGATGTTTTCATAGATATCAATCTACTTTCACCGCGAAACACGTTATTTCGTTGAATTTCATCGTTTAATGAATGTTTCGTGAAATAACGATGATTTAGCGGAGAATTAGGTTAATATTGATGGTTTCATAGAAATTAAGCTACTTTCACTGCGAAACACGTTATTTAGTTGAATTTCATCGTTTCATGAATGTTTCGTGAAATAACGATGATTTAGCGGAGATTTATCTTAATATTGAAGGTTTCATAGAAATCAAGCTACTTTCACTGCGAAACACGTTATTTCGTTGAATTTCATCGTTTCATGAATGTTTCGTGAAATAACGATGATTTAGCGGAGATTTAGCTTAATATTGAAGGTTTCATAGAAATCAAGCAACTTTCACTGCGAAACGTGTTATTTCGTAGAATTTCATCGTTTCATGAATGTTTCGTGAAATAACAATGATTTAGCAAAGATTCAGCTTAATTTCCATGTATTCGTAGAAATCAAGCTACTTTCACTGCGAAACACGTTATTTCGTTGAATTTCATCGTTTCATGAATCATTCGTGAAATAACCATGACTAAGCGAAGTTTTAGCTTAATTTTGATGTTTTCAAAGATGTCAATCTACTTTCACCGCGAAACACGTTATTTCGTTGAATTTCATCGTTTAATGAATGTTTCGTGAAATAACGATGATTTAGCGGAGAATTAGCTTAATATTGATGGTTTCATTGAAATTAAGCTACTTTCACTGCGAAACACGTTATTTAGTTGAATTTCATCGTTTCATGAATGTTTCGTGAAATAACGATGATTTAGCGGAGATTCATCTTAATATTGAAGGTTTCATAGAAATCAAGTAACTTTCACTGCGAAACGCGTTATTTCGTAGAATTTCATCGTTTCATGAATGTTTCGTGAAATAACAATGATTTAGCGAAAATTTAGCTTAATTTTCATGTATACGTAGAAATCAAGCTACTTTCACTGCGAAACACGTTATTTCGTAGAATTTCATCGTTTCATGAATGTTTCGTGAAATAACCATGATTTAGCGAAGATTTAGCTTAATTTTGATGTTTTCATAGATATCAAGCTACTATCACCGCGAAACACGTTATTTCGTTGAATTTCATCGTTTCATGAATGTTTCGTGAAACAACGATGATTTAGCGGAGAATTAGCTTAATATTGATGGTTTCATAGAAATCAAGCTACATTCACTGCGAAACACGTTAGTTAGTTGAATTTCATCGTTTCATGAGTGTTTCGTGAAAAAACGATGATTTAGCGGAGATTTATCTTAATATTGAAGGTTTCATAGAAATCAAACTACTTTCACTGCGATACACGTTATTTAGTTGAATTTCTTCGTTTCATGAATGTTTCGTGAAATAACCATGACTAAGCGAAGTTTTAGCTTAATTTTGATGTTTTCATAGGTATCAATCTACTTTCACCGCGAAACAGGTTGTTTCGTTGAATTTCATCGTTTCATGAATGTTTCGTGAAATAAGGATGATTTAGCGGAGAATTAGCTTAATATTGATGGTTTCATAGAAATCAAGCTACTTTCACTGCGAAACACGTTATTTAGTTGAATTTCTTCGTTTCATGAATGTTTCGTGAAATAACCATGACTAAGCGAAGTTTTAGCTTAATTTTGATGTTTTCATAGATATCAATCTACTTTCACCGCGAAACAGGTTGTTTCGTTGAATTTCATCGTTTCATGAATGTTTCGTGAAATAACGATGATTTAGCGGAGATTTAGCTTAATATTGCAGGTTTCATAGAAATCAAGCTACTTTCACTGCGAAACACGTTATTTCGTTGAATATCATGTTTCATGAATGTTTCGTGAAACAACCATGACTAAGCGAAGTTTTAGCTTAAATTTCATGTTTTCACAGATGTCAATCAACTTTCACCGCGAAACACGTTATTTTGTTGAATTTCATCGTTTAATGAATGTTTCGTGAAATAACGATGATTTAGCGGAGAATTAGCTTAATATTGATGGTTTCATTGAAGTTAAGCTACTTTCACTGCGCAACACGTTATTTAGTTGAATTTCATTGTTTCATGAATGTTTCGTGAAATAACGATGATTTAGCGGAGAATTAGCTTAAAATTGATGGTTTCTAGAAATCAGGCTACTTTCACTGCGAAACACGTTATTTAGTTGAATTTCATCGTTTCATGAATGTTTCGTGAAGTAACAATGATTTAGCGAAGATTTAGCTTAATTTTCATGTTTTCGTAGATATCAAGCTACTTTCACTGCGAAACACGTTATTTCGTTGAATTTCAACGTTTCCTTAATGTTTCGTGAAATAACCATGATTTAGCGTAGATTTATGTTAATTTTGATGTTTTCATAGATATCAAGCAACTGTCACCGCGAAATCCGTAATTTCGTTTAATTTCAATGTTACATGAATGTTTCGTGAAATAACGATGATATAGCCGAGAATTAGCTTAATATTGATGGTTTCATAGAAATCAAGCTACTTTCACTGCGAAACGTTATTTAGTTGAATTACATCGTTTCATGAATGTTTCGTGAATTAACCATGACTAAGCGAAGTTTTAGCTTAATTTTGATGTTTTCATAGATATCAATCTACTTTCACCGCGAAACAGGTTATTTCGTTGAATTTCATCGTTTCATGATTATTTCTTGAAATAACGATGATTTAGCGGAGATTTAGCTTAATATTGAAGGTTTCATAGAAATCAAGCAACTTTCACTGCGAAACGTGTTATTTCGTAGAATTTCATCGTTTCATGAATGTTTCGTGAAATAACAATGATTTAGCAAAGATTTAGCTTAATTTCCATGTATTCGTAGAAATCAAGCTACTTTCACTGCGAATCACGTTATTTCGTTGAATTTCATCGTTTCATGAATCATTCGTGAAATAACCATGACTAAGCGAAGTTTTAGCTTAATTTTGATGTTTTCAAAGATGTCAATCTACTTTCACCGCGAAACACGTTATTTCGTTGAATTTCATCGTTTAATGAATGTTTCGTGAAATAACGATGATTTAGCGGAGAATTAGGTTAATATTGATGGTTTCATAGAAATTAAGCTACTTTCACTGCGAAACACGTTATTTAGTTGAATTTCATCGTTTCATGAATGTTTCGTGAAATAACGATGATTTAGCGGAGATTTATCTTAATATTGAAGGTTTCATAGAAATCAAGCTACTTTCACTGCGAAACACGTTATTTCGTTGAATTTCATCGTTTCATGAATGTTTCGTGAAATAACGATGATTTAGCGGAGATTTAGCTTAATATTGAGGGTTTCATAGAAATCAAGCAACTTTCACTGCGAAACGTGTTATTTCGTAGAATTTCATCGTTTCATGAATGTTTCGTGAAATAACAATGATTTAGCAAAGATTTAGCTTAATTTCCATGTATTCGTAGAAATCAAGCTACTTTCACTGCGAAACACGTTATTTCGTTGAATTTCATCGTTTCATGAATCATTCGTGAAATAACCATGACTAAGCGAAGTTTTAGCTTAATTTTGATGTTTTCAAAGATGTCAATCTACTTTCACCGCGAAACACGTTATTTCGTTGAATTTCATCGTTTAATGAATGTTTCGTGAAATAACGATGATTTAGCGGAGAATTAGCTTAATATTGATGGTTTCATTGAAATTAAGCTACTTTCACTGCGAAACACGTTATTTAGTTGAATTTCATCGGTTCATGAATGTTTCGTGAAATAACGATGATTTAGCGGAGATTCATCTTAATATTGAAGGTTTCATAGAAATCAAGTAACTTTCACTGCGAAACGCGTTATTTCGTAGAATTTCATCGTTTCATGAATGTTTCGTGAAATAACAATGATTTAGCGAAAATTTAGCTTAATTTTCATGTATACGTAGAAATCAAGCTACTTTCACTGCGAAACACGTTATTTCGTAGAATTTCATCGTTTCATGAATGTTTCGTGAAATAACCATGATTTAGCGAAGATTTAGCTTAATTTTGATGTTTTCATAGATATCAAGCTACTATCACCGCGAAACACGTTATTTCGTTGAATTTCATCGTTTCATGAATGTTTCGTGAAACAACGATGATTTAGCGGAGAATTAGCTTAATATTGATGGTTTCATAGAAATCAAGCTACATTCACTGCGAAACACGTTAGTTAGTTGAATTTCATCGTTTCATGAGTGTTTCGTGAAAAAACGATGATTTAGCGGAGATTTATCTTAATATTGAAGGTTTCATAGAAATCAAACTACTTTCTCTGCGATACACGTTATTTAGTTGAATTTCTTCGTTTCATGAATGTTTCGTGAAATAACCATGACTAAGCGAAGTTTTAGCTTAATTTTGATGTTTTCATAGATATCAATCTACTTTCACCGCGAAACAGGTTGTTTCGTTGAATTTCATCGTTTCATGAATGTTTCGTGAAATAAGGATGATTTAGCGGAGAATTAGCTTAATATTGATGGTTTCATAGAAATCAAGCTACTTTCACTGCGAAACACGTTATTTAGTTGAATTTCTTCGTTTCATGAATGTTTCGTGAAATAACCATGACTAAGCGAAGTTTTAGCTTAATTTTGTGTTTTCATAGATATCAATCTACTTTCACCGCGAAACAGGTTGTTTCGTTGAATTTCATCGTTTCATGAATGTTTCGTGAAATAACGATGATTTAGCGGAGATTTAGCTTAATATTGCAGGTTTCATAGAAATCAAGCTACTTTCACTGCGAAACACGTTATTTCGTTGAATATCATGTTTCATGAATGTTTCGTGAAACAACCATGACTAAGCGAAGTTTTAGCTTAATTTTGATGTTTTCACAGATGTCAATCAACTTTCACCGCGAAACACGTTATTTTGTTGAATTTCATCGTTTAATTAATGTTTCGTGAAATAACGATGATTTAGCGGAGAATTAGCTTAATATTGATGGTTTCATTGAAATTAAGCTACTTTCACTGCGAAACACGTTATTTAGTTGAATTTCATCGTTTCATGAATGTTTCGTGAAATAACGATGATTTAGCGGAGAATTAGCTTAAAATTGATGGTTTCTAGAAATCAGGCTACTTTCACTGCGAAACACGTTATTTAGTTGAATTTCATCGTTTCATGAATGTTTCGTGAAGTAACAATGATTTAGCGAAGATTTAGCTTAATTTTCATGTTTTCGTAGATATCAAGCTACTTTCACTGCGAAACACGTTATTTCGTTGAATTTCAACGTTTCCTTAATGTTTCGTGAAATAACCATGACTAAGCGAAGTTTTA
The DNA here is from genome assembly GCA_032399595.1 of Tetragonula carbonaria. Lineage (NCBI taxonomy): Eukaryota > Metazoa > Arthropoda > Insecta > Hymenoptera > Apidae > Tetragonula > Tetragonula carbonaria. Next base: position 62,205 of record JAUCRC010000101.1, read on the forward strand.
GCTTAATTTTGATGTTTTCATAGATGTCAATCTACTTTCACCGCGAAACACGTTATTTCGTTGAATTTCAATGCTACATGAGTGTTTTGCGAATAATGCGATGATATAACGGAGATTCATCTTAATATTGAAGGTTTCACTGAAATCAAGCTACTTTCACTGCGAAACACGTTATTTCGTAGAATTTCATCGTTTCATGAATGTTTCGTGAAATAGCCATGACTAAGCGAAGTTTTAGCTTAATTTTGATATTTCATAGATATCAATCTACTTTCACCGCGAAACAGGTTATTTCGTTGAATTTCATCGTTTCATGATTATTTCGTGAAATAACGATGATTTAGCGGAGATTTAGCTTAATATTGAAGGATTCATAGAAATCAAGCTACTTTCACTGCGAAACACGTTATTTCGTTGAATTACATGTTTCAGGAATGTTTCGTTAAATAACCATAATCTAGCGAAGATTTAGCTTAATTTTCATGTTTTCGTAGATATCAATCTACTTTCACCGCGTAACACGTTATTTCGTTGAATTTCATCGTTTCATGAATGTTTCTTGAAATAACGATGATTTAGCGGAGAATTAGCTTAATATTGATGGTTTCATAGAAACCAGGCTACTTTCACTGCGAAACACGTTATTTAGTTGAATTTCATCGTTTCATGAATGTTTCGTGAAATAGCCATGACTAAGCGAAGTTTTAGCTTAGTTTTGATGTTTTCATAGATATCAATCTACTTTCACTGCGAAACACGTTATTTAGTT